>CATIWK010450968.1:0-26152 GCA_949634005.1 Mallotus japonicus
GGATTTATTTGAGCTTTTAATTTATTAATGTGCTTTTGGTGAATTTTACCTTATTTTGCATTTTTTATTTTATAGTGGGCCCGCATGGTTTACTTCAAGTGGGCTAAGAAGCTCAATTTGCCCAATTTGCCGAGGAAAGAAAGCCAAGCCAAATTTTAAGCCATGAAAGCCTTAAAAGTGGAAGATATTGCAAGGCATCAAGCCGCGATCCTAAGCCATGTAAGATGTTTGTTCCTGATTTCCGCATGTTACAAGGAATCATAACAAATTAAGGATTCCTTAGCTACCTAAGTACTATAAAAGGAAAACAACATATCTAGGGTAAAAAAAGAGGGAAGATGGACACAGAAAGACGGATTGAGACAGACACTCAGAGAGGCAGAGATCATACAGAGGCTTGGAGATTAATTCTACAATTTTCAGTGTTAATCTGTCTTATTTTGTTTTCTATTATTTTTCATGGATTTTGCCCTAGCCGTGAGTGGCTAGTTTACCTTTAGGGTTTGGGAATAGGAGTAGTTATTCCATGACATGAATGAACACATGATTTTATTATTTTAATTTGATATTTAGTTAATCCTTTGAGTTGAATTCATTGTATGCTTTCATTCTTGGCCGGCTTGTTTGCATATTTATGGGTGAATTAACCAACGAGAGTTAGGGGAATTCATTAGCTTAAGACTTATAGGACTTAGATCACTTGACCACGAGAGTAGGCAAGCTCTTCGGGGAACCATGACTGTAGACAGAGTTTACGGTGGTAAACCAATAATTGTTAAGGAACCTAATGAGCTTAGATTAACTTCTTAATCATGAGAGTAGGTTAAACTTTAATCTTTGCATGTTTAATTGAACTCGAGAGAGGCTTTAGGTAAATTAGAACAATTACCCTTAACCGATATCAATGTCTTTTGTTTGATAACGTGTTCATGATCGAATTGGAATAGTGAAACTAAACCTAGGCTCTAAGCTTTTAATTATTTGATTTTATTACTTTCAATTGCTTTGTTTTATATTTTATTTGCTAAATCACTTTTATTCGATTTACTAGCTAAGATCATAAGTAGAGATATTAGTGCTCAATATACAATCCCTGTGGGAACAATAATCCTTTACACTGCAACCACAACCGTGCGCTTGCGGGTATTTAAACGCAACAAGAATCGGTTAGGCTCTGATACCAACTGATGTAGCGGAAGCTTAAAATTATAAGGATGAATATTGAATTTCCGTTTAGTCTGTGAATGCCCGGAAAGACAATCTTCTATTAATCTGTTTAGTCAAAGAATTCCCAGAAAAATAGACATCAATTATCGTTGATTCTCAAAGAATACCCGAAATTTGGGAAAAATAGAAATCTCTATTAAGAATATTCAAAAACTGTCTCCAATAGCCCTAAGGCTTACATATTTATAGGGTGGCACAAACCTACAAACCCTAATTTTAATTAGGAAATAAAAATAAAGAAAATCCTAGCGAAGGTAGGAAATCAAATCTCTAACAATATAAGAAAGTCAAATCCTAATCAATGCTAAATTAGAAATAAAAATCAAATCCTAATAATAATAATAATAATAATAATTATTATTATAATAATAATAATAATAATAATAATAATAAAAAATTATATTTGCTATGCATTGTTCTGCAAACTCATTGCAGGGTTTGTTGCTCCGTATCATTCCCTCTAGGGTTGAGAAAATTCGCCCTCAAATTTTGCTCAAATTTTAAGAAACAAATTTGCTATAGAACATCACAAATTCATCTTCAACTTGTAATTCCTTCAAAATAGAAATTAAAGGAATATAAGAATAAAGAAATTTATAATGCCCATGAAGTTAATATGTTCAACATAGCCCTTATCTTCTTCATCAAATATTGGTTTATCTCCAATAAAGGCATCTACATCCTCACCATCATCAGTATCATAAAATAAGCTCTCTTCATTATACTCTCTCGGCATAATTAACAAGGATCAGTTCGGCTTTGATACCAACTGATGTAGCGGAAGCCTAAAATTATAAGGATAAACATTGAATTTCCGTTTAGTCTGTGAATGCCCGAAAAGACAATATTCTATTAATCTGTTTAGTCAAAGAATTCCCAGAAAAATAGACATCAATTATTGTTGGTTCTCAAAGAATACCCGAGAATTGGGAAAAATAGAAATCTCTATTAAGAATATTCAAAAACTGTCTCCAATAGCCCTAAGGCTTATATATTTATAGGGTGGCACAAACCTACCGACCCTAATTTTAATTAGGAAATAAAATAAAGAAAATCCTAGCTAAGGTAAGAAATCAAATCTCTAACAATATATGAAAGTCAAATCCTAATCAATGCTAAATTGGAAATAAAAATCAAATCCTAATAATAATAATAAATTATATTTGCGATTCATTGTTCTGTAAGCTCATTCCAAGGTTTGTTGCTCTGCATCAATAACTCACAAAATCACTTACCCATTACTTAATTTCTCCAAAAATCAAAAGACACAAATCAATTTCTTCAATTTTGTTTCTATATCAAGAAATCAAAGCAAGCAAACATCACAAATTTAATTTTCCAATTCAACAAATTACTTCATCTCCTTTTTTTTTTTTTGGTCATCATTGGCCACCATTACCTTGCCGGTGTCATCCCGTAAAAATTCAAGCTACCATCATCTACTCCTCAAGCCCGTGACTCATATCTTTTAGCATGAAAGTTTGCTCCTCAGGCCAATGCTGACCTTGTTGTGGCACGTAAGGCCACTCCTCACCAAGCCACGCTACGACTATTGCTACCAACAATGTATTCGCTTCCTTAAATGGCATAACAACTCTTCCTGAGGCTTGCAAAGTCATTCCTTAAGCCAATATCATCCAAAACTAAGTTTATTTTAGAAAACATTTTACCAAATGTAAATGTCAACTTCTTTGTTATTTATTTTTCAATTTTTGTTGAGGTTTTGATGAAATTTTATCAACTTAGTTTGATAATGGTGATGCTTTGAGTTTGTGCTTGATATTTAAAGTATTAAATTATTGTATCTTGCTTCTGCCACTTTGAGATTTTATGTTTCTAAATTTTTCATGGCAATGATTGTTGAGTTGAGAATTGTTGTTGCCATTTGTTGGTTGAGGAATCATGCATTTATATTGAAATTGCTTGAGGAACTACATATTAGCCATGATCTGTAAACTATTTTGATGCTAATTTGATGAAAATATGCTAAAATGAGCAAGTTCCTTAACTTAATTTGCATCGCATTGTTCCTCAGCCACTTGTACCTCACTTTCATCTAAATCCTTGATTTTTGCCAAAATTTATCAATTTTATGATTTCATAGAACCATTCTTGTAATGGAAATATGAATTCCTTAAACAAATAATTTGCGAAAACAACTCCTTTATGCAATGTTCTTGAAAATGCATTCTATTCAATTGGCTATGATGTCTGGAATTTATTAAAAATTCTAGCATGGCAAGATTAATAAACCAAAATATATTTTTACTTGAACCTAAAGTTTGCCTGGTAGCTTAAACAACCATTTTTTAACAAAAATTTAATTTAAATGCCTTTAAATAATATTCCTTAGTCGATTAGATTTCCAAATTCTTTAGAATCACTTTCAAACAAAATTCAAATCAGTTGAACCTTTAAGACTTAAATCCTTAAGCAAATATTCCAATTATTTCTAAGTCACTGCTTGCATTCTATATTTTAAACATTCATCACTTTTATGATATTTGCCATGCTTCTATTAAAGACCTTGTCAAAGCTATTTTGCCATTCAATCTTAGCAAATGCCCTGAAGAATTTTATAAAATTGCTTCCTTTTCACTGTAACCATGGCAATAAAAAATTTTACAAAGTTTTAAACAACATTTTGTAATAAAAAAAACCAAATTTATCACTTATTTTCGCACCACTTTGCAAAATTCTTGTGCAAACAATATTTGTCTTATGAATTTGGTTGTATGTGATGCTAAAAACATATTTGCTTGCTTAAAACCATCTCCATTCCTCATGTGAATTATGCACAATTTGCAATTTTCACACAATTAGCCAAAACCACTTTGCAAAATGCTCATGAATCGTTATTCATTTAGCCTCTTCCCAACTCATTTGATGAATTCCTTTGGGAATTGTTCATAAACTCTATTATTTCATGCCAAATTCATGTTAATGTATTTCACCTTTTTTGCCAAAATCACCAAATCATGTTAAATTTCCTTATAAGAAAAATAACTTATTTATTTATTTATTTTGGCTATGACTAACCTCAATCCTCAAGGCAATTTCATAAAAGATTGCACTTTTTAGTAGGAATTTAGGACTGCATATCCTCAAAAACTTATTTTTCTTGAAGTATGGCCCATAGTATTCACGTTTACATTTTTGGCACTTTGCAAATTTTTCTAGCAATTAAAATAAGGCACATTTGGCTTTTAATGGCACGAAGAGCTTACTTCTAAACTTGAATTTACTTGTTAGCAAGCCATCACTTTCTTCACATGCCTACTTTGTTACAACACCACTTGGCTAGCATAATTTGACATTTCAATTGTTTAACATAAATGCTAAGGAGATTACCTTACTTTGAATTGTACTTCTGCCTTAAGGATTTGCTTTGTATTTACTTATCATTTTTCAATTAATCACATCCTCCCATAATTTGTAGCTAGGATGTATAATCCTTTAGCTTATGGAATTTTTGGATCATCACCAACTTTTACATCACTAATCATACCACATGTGCCATAGCCATGCATTATTCATGAAACTAAACATCAAATTTTCAGCCATTATGCTGCTATAATTTCATCTGCACATCACCATTTATAGCATTTATTCACACACCAAAGAAACATACCAAAGAAAATAATAAAAAAATGTTAACACACTAAAACTCGCAAAATTCAAAATTTATTTATTTAAGGTAGTAACTATCAAACCAACTTTCAAAATCCAAAAAGTAAAATATTTCCATGATATTTATTAAGTGGCAAATTCCTGGCTAGAGGCCAATTACTTATTTTATTTATTTTTCCTTTATTTTCTTGGAGTGAGAAAGATTTTTTCAACTACACTTCTTTTGAAACTCTTCTTGGAAGTTGTTAAAAAGGACAAAAATCAAACTTGATACGGAGGTAGTACTTAACCATATCTTTGTGTAGACTTAGCATTTTAGTATAATCCCATACAAAACAATCCCTCCTTGTACTCAGTATTACATTTGAATCTACCATAAATAAGGCACTTAGAAATTTTTTACTACCGACAGTAATTTCAATTGGCAAAACCACTATTGTATTAGTTACCTCTCCTGTTAAATTTGAAACAAAAATGTCATTTTTGATCAAATTTTTTAAAATATGTTACAACTTAATTGGCATTACATTTACTATGACACATTTGCAACTAACACTCTTGAGACCGATTTCCCATTAAGATGATTTTTTGTGTACAATGGCTTTATATGCTTTATCATCTTCATAGATGGCTTCTCCAAAACCAACCTTTTAGGTTAATCCAGCCTAATGGCCTGTATTATTATGCCACTAAAATGATCTTTCATGCCACTTAAAACTATTGCATGCCGAGTGTTTTGAATTCAATGATATCTTCCTCAGCGACCTGCGTCATAAATGCATAAGGCAAAGTCCCAAAAGATGCAGCACATTCAAAGTTATCAAATTTAATATCTAGTTTATTTAAGCTATCAATAGACTCTTTTTATTTAAAATTGAATCCTTTATACTTAGACCTAAATTTGAATTTAATATTAGATTAAAACCTTTTGTTCCTTCTGCCTTCTTTCATTTACTCTTTATCCTTAAAGTCTTCTTTTTCATGTGTAAGTTAATAGCTAAGAAAATTTCTTATGCTCCACCCTATGCCATTGCTTGCTTTGTATAACTGGTGGTAGTGACACCCCAAATCTCTATCTCATACTTTCTTCTGTTCTTAGTCTAAACCTATTATTACTCTTAAAACTATTTAGTACAGGTTAAGCTATCTATCTGATGTTGAGAACTTCTTGTATGGAGCTGGCCTTCACTAACTTTTAGACCTATTTAGTTTGTTGTTGGAAGGTTGAACCACCACCTCTTTCTCTTTAATTTTCTTCTTAAGGTCTGGCAATATTCTCAAATCCATAATGATAGAATTGATTGATGCCATAAGTGGAAACGAATCCTCCTTTTGCCTTCTTCTTTTCTACATTCAAGTCTACTCCTAACTTAAGGCTACGAAGAAGGCAAATAGGCATGAGGAACTAACACTTATCCTTGAGAAATCTGCATTTGGCCTTGATGAATTGCTTGTTCCTCATAAAGAATGTTGCCCTTTAGGACTCTTTCTTGATGAACAACCTCTTGGACATAAATTTGAGCTTATGAATTTTGATTTATCATACTATCATCATCGTAAATATAGACTATCAATGTTCTTATTAACAGGTGAATGTCCAGGTTAAATCACCACTTTTGAGGGAGAATTTTAGCTCCCTTGTTGCCTGAAAATTTGCTCATTCATTTTAGCATAAGAATTCATCATCTTTAGAAAAGGACTATTGATTTGTTGCTTAGAATTCTAGAAAAAACTGTTTATATCAAACATTAAATTCTACATTTTTTATATCTTCTACAAAAATAGTTTGAGTAGTAGTTAAAGCATTGATGATTTTAACATTTTGGCCTGTAGAGCCAAAAAGTGCCTCAGTCCAAGTTTGATACTAAGGCACCAAGCCTTCATCAGTTTATTTCAATAGATCACCTATTCTATAGGAGAACTGTTAATTGAGTCACTAACATTAAGATTTTCTTTTTCACTTCTTAATTTGTTCATCATGTTGGGATATGTCCCACCAGGTATGCCAAAAGATTATTACTATATTTTTTAGCAAACTGAATTCGGTTCAATTTGCGAGCGTACTAGAGAATTATTTTCTCAAAGTGAAACCTAACTCCTTTCAGATAATGTGGATTCCCAAGCGCTTTTACCATAATCTACTTAAATCCCAATCATAATTGTTGTAAATTTGACAGTGCAATATAAACAGAAAATGTTTGTAATAATTCAATTATATTGAAGAGCATAAAATTCTATGACAAAGAAGTATTTCTAAGCTTAAAAAAATCATGAAAGCTAGAAAATATGAACTCTAAAAATATTAAAAAAGCTTGTTATGAAAATATGTCTAAGTACTGAAACTCTTTTAGACTGTGTTATGTTTGTTCTGGCCAGAAACTTATTCATCAAGAATAAACTTAGATAGCATAGGATCTTATCCCGGTTCACTCCAGGGAATGAATCCTATCTTGGTCAAACACTCATCCCTACATTTAACCGACTAGAGCCACCACACGCCATATACTCATGTGTGATTAACACAAGTATGTAAGCGGTAACAAACCCTAACCACTTAAATGTGGATGATCGTGTCACCTCAGGTTAAAGGACTATATGCACCATTATACCTAGATTGTGATCGTTGACCATAAGTGAATATCCTCGCGATCACAAATCTAACGTCAATGTTCGATCCACACATCATATGAGTATCCACATATCTATTCTGATATCTCATATCAAGTAGCATGAGACTCACTACCTCCCACTATTAGTATCACATACTAATCAAGGAAAATAGACAGAGGTGATAGTCAAATTAATATTACCCAAATATTAATTTATCGGCTATGAACATTTTATAGCATATGTACTAAATAAATTTGTAGCTCATATTATCAACTCTTGATAATAAATTTATTTAACATTATCCTAATTGATTAATATTCAATTAAATAAACAATTTAAATAAAAAAAATATTATTTTATTGCCATTTAGGATTATTTCTAATGTCAAAATACTTGATTGGCCTCTAGCGCATACCACCCATACTAACAGTTGGAAGTAATAGTTTCATTCCCAACAAATTCAAACTTCATTTGAATGAAAATTGAAGCTTTAAGCTGTAATTAAGTCAGTCCCGGTCGGGATATCATCAGTCATTGTCAAGACGCTCAAAAGATAGCCGTTATAGTCGTTGTGTTTGAAATTCAGAGAGGATGTCCCGATCGGGATTAGGTTCGGGACTGATGTCCTGGGTGGTGTCCCGGTCGGGACATGAACTGAGATTAGTTCTATTCAAATTCTATAAGATTGCTATAATCGGTCCCGGTTTGGCTGCATTATCCCGATTGAGATGCCCATGTCTCAGGCTATGTCCCGGTCTGGATCGTGCCTGGGATGGCTATGCCCGAGACACTGAAATTATAGAATTTTGAGTTGTATTGTCCCGGTCTTGGTCATGGTCGGGACGGAGCTCGGGATTGCAACCCAGTCTTCAATTCTCTTCATTTTTTCTTCATTATTATGTCTTCAAAAAATTACCTAACTTATACACACCTATAGCAAGCATATTAGATGCTCAAAATTAAGTTTGTTAAGATCAAAATTAATATTGATCATTGCTAAGGCCAACAATCTCCTCCTTTTTGATTTTGACAAACTTATTTTGAGTTTGATAAAAATAATTATGCCAGTGTATGTGTGATCTTTTGAACATGCTTTGAACTCCCCCTTAATACATGAAAATCATTTGAATTTTATTTAATTTGAAATTGAATGACATTAATAATTAATCATGATACCAATTGAAAATTTTAAAAATGATATGATATCAATTGAAAAATAATAATGAATGCCAATTGAAGTTTTAATGATAAATAAAAAAATTATAGTTAAATATCTCTCCCTCTTTTTCAAATAATTTTGATATTTCTCTCCTTTTGTTAAATAAATTCATAATATATGAGATAATGCTAATAAATTTAAACCTTAAACATGTAACATTTAATATGAGAAAACAAAACAAAACAAGGCCTAACATCACAAATATGCCTAACATAAAAAAAAAATTAAACACAAAAAGAAGCATGATAACATCATCATTTAATAAACATTTGACAATCATTATACAAAACTACTAGCACTTACAATGCCACTAATCATATTAAGCACATATGATAAAAAAAAACTCAAATATTTCTCCTCCTTTTGTGAAAATACAAAAAGATATTTAAAGAAAAATAAACTTGCATGAATGAAAGGATATGATTACAATGATACCAAGATACCATTAGTAAACTGAAAAGAAACTAGTCATAAACTAAACATAAATGAAATATAAACTTAAAATAGACTAAGACATAGCAACACAAAGCTCATAATCCGAAAATAAACTAGAAATAAATTGAAAATAAACTAACATATAAAATACATAACAATTAAAGACGATTAGTCTTCTTGAGGAGGAGGATGAGGAGGATGAGTGAATGGGGCATAGTTGCAAGCATATCCTTATTGCTCATAGAGGTAATGGACATCATGTTGAAGATGAGCAATACTTGCATCAACTTGATCAAAACGAGCATTAAAGTTAGTTTCTATCAAGTTTATACGATCGAATAACTGCCCAACCCATTGAGGCTCATCACCATATGCCTTGAGATGAAGTACCTTCATGCCTAGTCCTTTTCCTTTGAGTATGAGAGGGTTAAGTCTCAAGTTCTTCTTTACCTTGCTCTTCAAAATCTTCAATCTCTTTAAAGATTGCATCAATGTTCTCACTATCACCAAGGTTATGCTTCCAAACCCATGAGTCATTAATTTTTGAAAATTATTTAGAATTTTTTATGAATGTTTCATCAAATAGAAGAGGTTTGGCAGAGGGTAAAGTAGAAAGATCAAAACCATAATAATTTGCCAACTTAGTGACAATACCCCAAACACAAATAGCACCCGCCAAGCTATCACTTATGAGCCACAATCTTCATTGCAAAAATCTCCCTAATGTAATGGGTTCATTGTCAATAAGACAATGGAGGCTGAAAAGATCATCTTGAGAAATAGTCTCATTGCTAAGGGCTCTACCATTTTATTGAGTAAGTGAGAAAATAATGAACATACCATAAAACCTTAGATTTGAAGTGAGAAGATTTGGTATGTTTGGAGGAAAATTATGGTGCTTGAGGGGAACAAACCGTTTTCCAAAAGGAGTTAGGAAGCCAATTAGGTTGAACTTGAATGTGTCCCTCTTAGGTGAAGCCAAAAAGAGTATCAAACTCTTGATAAGTCATAAATCTTTCTCTTCCACCTAATTTGAAGCGCATAGAGAAGTAAGGATTGGTGTCATCATAATGCACCGAAAAAAAAGTGAAGGTAGAGAGGAATTCCACAATGAGAGAGGTGTAGGAAGGCAAAGGATTGAAAGAAAAATAAAATAACCCACCTCTTAGGAGTAGTTCCTTGACTTCATCATAACACCCTAAAGCCTTGAGGGTTGGTTCACGCATTAACCTTCAAGGGATGAAATTTCTCTTTTGGAATTGAGCCATCCTTTTCTTGATATCATGAGATGAATATGAGAAGGGAGGATGAGTTCTTTTTTATTTGTCTTTCTTGGTTGTAGGTTCTTAAGAGGAAGAGGAAGTAGGGTTCTTGGGTACCATGGTTAAGGAACAAGAAAAATCTTAAGAAAATATGTAGGAAAAGTAGAGAATAATGAGAATTAACTATTAAGGAAGATGAATGAAAATCAGGGAATAAATAAGAGAGTATTTATAGAGGTGAAATAGGAAGAGAGAGTGAAAGAAGTTTGAATTTTAGTTAAAAGGTACATCAAAATTCGTTTCTAATAAGGATTGACGTGCCAATTAAATGCCAAAAATTCGAATTCCAAGTGTTATTAGGATTCGTGTCCTAGTCGGGACATCATGTCTTGAGAGGTATCCCGATCGGGATCGGTATTGGTTTTTTAAGACAATGAACAAATTAGTGTCCCGGTCGGGATAAACATGGTCTTAGTCAGGACAAGACCCCTGACACTCCTTGAAGTTTGCAAAATTTTGTAATTAAGTCCAAAATTTTATTGCATTTAGTCCTTTCGAATTAAATGCACAAATAATGTGAATTAATTGGAGAAAAGAGAGGTATTAAATGAGAATTAAGGCTATACTCATTTAATAATGAATAAGGAGGATTTTTATTTTGCTAAACATAAAGTAATTAATTAATTAAATTAAATTAAATTAAATTTGATAATTAGTTATTGATTAACAAAATAGGAATGATTTTAAAAAAATTACTAAGAAGCAGGAAATCAAATAATCATGTCACAACACATGTATCACAAAAAAAATTGCAACATAAAAATTCATCATTTTAAATAAAAATTGCAAAAAAAAAAAAAGGACATGATTCAAAAAGGACTATAATCAATTTATTGAAATAAATTCAATAATCAATTATTAAATAGCAAATAGATTAAAAAAATATAAAAATTGCAGAATAATCAACACAATCAATACACAACACATGATTGTGCAAATAACATGATTTCACAAGAATTTGTGAGATTGATGAATTCAACCATCAATTAAGCAATTAATCACATGATCAAGACAAATTAACTTAAACCATCTATCATACCAAGTTCATGCTTAATGAAATTCAATTTCTCCTCATTGAGAGGTTTGGTAAAGATATCCACTAGTTGATGATTTGTATCAACAAATTCAAGACGATTATCACCAATTTTCACATGATCACACAATAAATGATGTCTAATGCCTATATGTTTAGTTCTAGAATGTTGAATGGGATTCTTGCTAAGGTTTATAGCACTTGTATTGTTACATTTAATAAGAATGTGATCAAGTTCAATGCCATAGTCCTTAAGTTGTTGTTTTTACCATAACATTTGTGAGCAACAATAACTTACCGCTACGTATTCGGCTTCAGCAGTGGATAAGGCAATCGAAACTTTTTTTTTGCTAAACCAAGAAACTAGACATTGTCCTAAGAATTGACAAGTTCCGAAAGTGCTCTTTCTATCTAATAAACTATCGACAAAATCAGCATCCGAATAACAAATCAAGTCAAAGGTTGAACTCCTTGGATACCAAAGTCCTAAATGCAAACTTCCACTTAGATATTTGAAAATTCTTTTTATTTCATTCAAATGAGACTCCCTATGACTAGATTGAAACCTAGCACACAAGCATGTAGCAAACATAATATCCAACCTACTTATGGTTAAATAAAAAAGGGATCCAATCATACCTCTATATCGCTTTTCATCAACTGGTTTGTCGTTCTCATCCTTGTTGAGTTTGGTTGTAGTGCTCATAGGAGTTTTTCTTGACTTAGCTCCATCCATGCCAAACTTTTTGAGAATGTCCTTTGTATATTTAGTTTGATTAATGAAAATCCTATCTTTACATTGTTTAATTTATAATCCAAGGAGGAACTTAAGTTCACTCATCATGCTCATCTCAAATTCTCCTTGCATTAACTTAGAAAATTTCTCACACAAGCAATGGTTAGTAGCACCAAAAATGATATCATCAACATATATTTAAACAATAAGGAAATCATGTTGAAATTTCTTTATGAAAAGAGCTGTGTTAACTTTTCCTTTAGAGAAACCTATCTCTAACAAGAAGTTGCTCAATCTTTCATACCAAGCTCAAGGAGCTTGTTTCAATCCATACAATGCTTTAGAAATTTTAAATACATGGTTTGGAAAATCAAAAATTTCAAAACCTAGAGGTTGTTCAACATAAACCTTTTCTTTAATAAAATCATTTAAAAATGCACTTTTAAAATCCATTCAAAAAAGTTTAAAATCCATATATGATGCAAATGCAAGTAGCATTCTAATAGCTTCTTGTAGATACCCAATTTCGGGATAAATGAGTATCGATGCGACAGAGAACTCCGATGATGAGAAAATCATGAATAAGTCTCGGAATATTTGAGTTTGAAATCTCGAAAGGGCTTGATTGTATTTCTAAAGTATTTTAAAGGACTCAATTGAAAAATTTTGGTTTTTATAGGGACCTATAGAATGGATTTCTGATCGGAATTCCAGATTGCCAATCGGTAATCAAGACTTTCGGTCGGCATTAAAATGAGTTGTTTCGTTATTTTTGATGTTTTAATGTAAATAAAATTCATTTATCTCAAATCTGATTGGTTCAGTGATGAGATAATGATTTATTTTAGGTGATAAATAAGTAATTAATTCTTAATTAATTACTGAAGTTATCAGAGAAAGAGTCCCTCACAAGAGGAACTCGATCTCCTGAGGCGGCAGAGTCATTTGAGACTCTGCTTAAGGTTTTTTGACGTTCCCTATATAAACGATAGTTAAGTTCTGAAGGGGGGAGGATTCTCCTAGTGAGAAACCAAATTCACCCAGAAAAAAGCTTATTTTTGTTTCTCTTTCTTTGGTTTTTTTTTTCTAAAACACCAAAATCACACATAAGCAAAAGATTTTAAAAAGCTTTCTTAAGATCAAATATTCTAGACTTATTCTAAGTAATCAAACGGTGAAAATCACCCCTCTGAGGAGAAATCAATACTGCATCAACCACTCAGCATTTATTTACTTTTTTTCTTTTGCTTATTTTAATATTTCAATTTATTTCATTTTTTCTTTAAGTTAATTTTTATTTATATACTAATTGGTTTTTTTTGTTGTTTTTTGTATATTTTGATGGAGGGGGTGACCTAAATCCACAAATCAAGAATCCCAAGAAATCATGGATATGAATTCCATGATTAATTAGTTTTAGGTTTTTTTTTGTTACTTCCTTTGTTATTATTTTATGTATTTTACTATTTATTGTTTTGTATTCATTTTTATTGTTTTAACTATTTAGATCCTTGTAATAGCCCCAATAGTGTGATAATTAATGAAATTATGAGTGGATGTGTAGTTTAGTATAATAAATCAATTAGTAATTAGGTTTATTTGGTAAATCTTAAACTAAAATCCATGGTCGCTTTAGAATTAAATCTAGGATGCATGTAAAATCAAAATAGGATTAGAAGTAACTTTTTTGAATGTTTTTTTTTATGCTTTTATGTTCTTTTTAATGGTTTTGATCTATTTTTATGGTTAAGTTATGTTTTTCCGTGTTTTTGCATTTAAGCTCATAATTAGGGTTTTTAGGTTAATTATTAGATTCACCATTAATAATTAGGTTAACTAAATAGGGTTTAATTTGATTTTAGGCCCATAATTAATTTAGATTTTTAGGCTAGAATGCATTTAGGCCCACTTAGTTAATTTAGACATAGGCCCATTTTTAGTTAATAAAATTAATTAGACTTAGCCTATTAAATTAAGCACCTTTCCATAATTTATAGAATTAGGCTCATATAGAATGAAAACATGTAGAATTAGGCCCACTAAAATTAGGCTTTCATAACATGTACACTTAGCTCATTTTAACTAAAATTTGTAGATTAGACTAACTTAGGGGTCATGAGCTTGAATGTTTGCATTGCTTATGTGTAATTTCATGATTAGTTGCCTTTGGGTTATGGATGTTTAATTAGAGGATAAGGTAGTAATTCACAAAATAATTCTAAATTTACACAAGACTAGAGAAGTTGGTATTCCGTATCCAGAATTCCTGGTTGTGGTGCAACTTGTTTAAAGAATCGAGTTACCACCACTCATCGATTTGTCCCAGTTATTACCCTGGGTGGCGACTCCGCATCTCCACGCCATGTTTTTGTGACAATGGTTAGTGTGTTATTTAGAGCCTTGAGCTCAAACAATGTCGCGGTTGCAATAAACTTGGGCGCGCGCTAAACCCCGTCGTCTACAATAATGATGATAATACAATCAAAGATAAAGAAAAATATAAAGAGATTGTTTCATATATGGAAAATAAACTAAAAATATTTGAAGTTTCATACTTTCAGAATTTGTATTCCAATCACCAAAAAATTTTAAAAATTAATTTCGCACTCCATTTTCTATTGTATCAAATACCTTGAAATTCTGTATATATATTTTTGTCAATTTAGAATACTTTATGTTTATTTTACGTTTATGATACAATAATTCGTTACATTTTTTTTATCAAATTTTCCATATAATAATAATAATAATAATAATAATATATTTAATCAAAGATAATGAAAAATATAATGAGCTGAATAAAAATGTAAGAGATTGTTTCATATATGAAAAATAAACTAAAAATATACAAAGATAAACCAAAATTTATCGACAAAAACATCAACAAAGTTTGATCCCAGTTCTACGGCTAACTGAAATGCTTCTTGATGCTTGCTTTCATCACCATCATGCTGACCACCGCCCCATTTTGGTTTATAAGTGAAATCCATAAGAAATATCATTAGAAGTAAATATTGATGAAGTGTAACCAATCCCTGACTTGACGCATCAATTAACTATTTGGCTAAAGAAAGGCGAGCTATCTATCATACAGAGGCAAAAATATCAATTTTAATTCCAATCTTAAAACTGTAATGTCATTAGATGTGATTAGCAACCAAGGAACTATTACCTACGCCACTAATAGGAATTTTTTTTGAAAAAAACTAATCCGAGTACACACATGTTCTCAACTTACATAGAGGTGGAATCCATTTTATTTTGTTAGCTGAAGAAGAAAAAAATCCAACTTCAAAAACCTCTGCCACCCATCATCCAGGTCCTTGTATATGCTATTTGGTATGAAATAATAACATTAATTTAGATTCACATCACTCAAATTAGACTGCTTTATGAGCTGAGAAAAGGATTAATTATACCAAAAAAAATTAAAAAGGGGAAGGGAAGAGTAAACAAATGGGAGATATTGTTGCGTGGCTTGGTGGCTCAGTGGTAGAGTTGCCGGCAACACCATTGGATTGATCGGTGATTATAGGAAAAAGTGGGTTTGAGTACGCAAGAAGGAGAAGACGACGCTATTGAGTATATGGGTTTGGGTTTGAAGGCAAGTCAAATACGAAGAAGAAGAAGAGGACTACGTTGTTGAGATAACGACGGGGTAGATGCGAAAATATTTTTAATATAAGGGACGCGTGCGTAATTAATAAAAATTTGAAGTATTTTTGTTGTTTTGATTATCGTGCAGGGCATTTATGAAAAAATCCCTTGCATAATTTCCATTATCGAACCCTTCTTTCGCCGCCGCCATCCAAGATTCAGAACCAGATGAAGCAACCACCACTGGTGGCTCGCTCGCAGCCACAGTTACCTCACTCTCCATCGCTGCCATTGACAGTGGGAAGGACTTAGAATCACTGCCGTTGCAGTTGATGTTATTTACACAGCTTTTATTACTCCTGTAGCTAGTGGGTATTTGATTTCAATAATGTGGAACAATGATTTAAAAAACATTCAGGCTTATTATGGCTTTTTCATTATTCTTTCGAACAAATGATCATCCTTCTTTTCTTTTTAATTATTATTCTCCAAGCTCAAAAAAAAAAAAAAAAAAAAGACTAATAATGATCTAATACATTTTGTTTTATCTAATAATTAACACTAGAAGTCACTTCCTTTCACATTCTTTTCTTGATTTTTCATATCTTCTAAAGTCATACAGATATAGTTCATTAGTGTAGTATGTTTATGTCTTTATTCTTTTTACTTAAACCTCATTACAGAAGTAATTAGCTTTTATTTATATTCATCATGATATGAAAATTTCAAGTTGGCATCTCTTCATTCTTCATTGCATTTAACATAAATCAAAACTAATGCTTTTACTTAAGGTCTTTTTTTATTATTCAATAGAACATTTCAAGAAGAGATACATCCCATTAATAAGTAAATCAGTATAATTTTTGTATTTTTTGAAATATTTATCACTTGATAAATAATTAAGTGTAAAGGACTAAAAAAATTAATATCAAAGCGATCAATCCTTTCATTTGAACATATTTATAAAATAAATATATAGCATCATTATTATTTCTTTTTATTGATACATATTTTAAGTATATTTAATTAGAACATAAAATATATTTTTAAAAAAATTTTAACATTTAATTATTTTCTTTTGGAACAATTTTAGAAGTGCATTTCCCATATATCAGGTAGATATATTGAAAATAATGTTATTTATTTAATGTGGGTGTCAACGATCTATCTGTAGATGGTTGAGAATATATAACACTATTTTTTTTTTAAATTTTCTATTTTAAGAATCTTTTGGGTTTGTCTCATGTGGGCATAGGAATGGGAAGTGGGAATCGAAACGGATAAGCAGTGAGAGGAGGAGAAATAAGGAAGAGAGGAAGTGGTTAATAATAATGAAAATAAAAATGAAAACATTTTTTTCCAAAAAATAAATAAATAACTAAGAGAATAATAATGAAAATAAAAAATAAAATAAAAAGCGTGACCTAACCATAATTAATAATTATTTAAGCCATGATGCAACCAACCAAACCCACATTGCACCTTTCAGTTTTGGTTTAAGAAGAACCCTAGCTTACCCATTTAGGTCTTTTTTAGGTTTTGTTGCATTGTGTACTTGCATTTCTTGGCTGGGTTGCCTTCTACCCTATTTCCTAATTCCTACTTTGATCATAAATATAGTGCCAAGATATGTACCAAAAAATAATAATAATAATAAAATAAAATTTATTAAATTCAATTCATGGTGGTTGTGTTTTGCACATGCACTCAATTCTCAAACATTGGGTGGATCTTATAACATTTGTTAGGTCTGCCTTGTGTCAATATATATATATATATATATATATAATGTGATTTTTTAGTTGATACCGTAATGTATTATTATATTATCATTTTTTTTGAGATATAAACATCTAATTTTAAGGATATATCATATATCAGTTTAGCATATTTTTTTTTGAAATTGTGAAATATCAAAATTTTTAGATAAAATCAATGAAATTGATGGATTTTGATTCAAAATGTTGACTTCACATAAGCCTCAATTATCAATATTTAATTGAAGTTAATTTGAATTAGTTAACAATTAATTCTAGAAAACTTTGTTAGGTAAAAACAACGTTCAGCAAAATAAGCCAAAAGAATAACTTAATTATTATTAATTTTTTTATTATTTAATTTGTTTCTATCAAAAGCTGGTCTACACTTCAATTTACACCAATTATATATATACGCACACACGAACACATACCTACATACGTTGCGTGAGAGCCACATTAACATTTAAGTATTCGTTTCAAATACGTTGCAAATTGCTACTTTAGCCAAGCAATTACACACTTCATGTATGCCATGTGATTGTTCATTATTTATATTTTACAAGATTAATAGGATTTTTTATCCATCATTCTCTCACTTAAATAAGAGAAGTTAATTAAATAAGTTGTTATCGATTTTTGACGTAAAATCGAATTAGTAAGAGTTGAATAAATTTGAAATATTGATAATTTAAATTAAAATAAAAATTAAGAGAAGTTAATTAAAATTATGTATATGTGAGAAATCCTCGAATTAACTAAAAAAAACTGTTGGATGCTAAATAATACAATTTGACCACAAAAAAATTATGATGATAATTAAATATTGTTGAATTAATACTGACAAATAAAATCATAAATTACTTTTAAATTACATATTCACATAATAAACAACATTACAATGAGCATAAGTGTCTTTTTTTATAATTCAACATTCACCTCTAAAAATTTATGTGTTGAGTTATTAAAATTCATAATATTTTTCTATAAAAATCTAAAAAAATCTTATATATGTAAACATCAAAATGTATATTTAAGATTAATTTGAATATAACCATGGTCTTTTCTATTGGATGATATTAAATTTAAGTTATAAATTCAACAATTAGTAACATATTTTCTTATTGGTATATATTTTTTTAGTTTTATCAAAGTGGATGGACTTTGAAGTAAATTTTGGGACATTATAATTTTGTCAACTAAAAGTACATTCTCTAGTGGATTGTCTACTCACAAGTCCATTTAGCAAGTATGGTCACATTGGTGGTGCTATTTTAGACTGAAAACTAAGCAGCCCTGATAACCATGTCAGCATTCTGTTAACTCAAACAGATAAAGGGTAGTGATTGTCAATTTTTGAAAGTTAGTGGTTATGTTTGCAATCAAAAATTCGACAAGGTTTATTTTGTAAACAAGCTAAAAGATTGAGGTTTTTGATGTAATTCTCTATTTCTTATATATAAAATTCAATAATTTATTTACTTATTATCAACTAAATAATTATTTTTCATTTTTCAATTTAACGTAATTTTTAATATTTTTCTTAAATATAATATAATTCACTAAATAAATTTTTATATATAAAATTCAATAATTTATTAACCTGTTTTCAATTAAATAATTATTTTTTTAAGTTTCAGTTTGATCTAATTATTATTATTTTTCTTTTTTCTAATATAATTCACTAAATAATATTTACCTATGTATACAGGATACTTGGTGGTGGTGGGAGTGGAAGAGGGAGAGGGCGGCAGGGGTGAGGTGGTGGATGGCGTCATTGATATGGAATCTGACAAGTACTTGCTCTTATATTTGAAAAAACTTGTGCATATGCATTTCCTGCAATCTGACAAACAGTGCACCTCCTTGCTCTAACAAATTAAATTCAACAAAACTGAGTAGTTTTAGGTTGGATTGGCATTTTACATTTTACAGTACTCAAGTATGGGGATGGAATGTCAGCACTAATACACCGGATCCCATCAGAATTCTGAAGTTAAACGTGTTTAGATGAGAGTAGTACTAAAATGGATGACCTTTTGAGAAGTCCTCGTATTGCACTCTTCATTTTAAAATTTAAAAAAAAAAAAAGTATGGGGATGGAATGCCTGTACTACTCGGGGTGATAGTAGCTAGCATTGTATAGGAGAATAGAAGTCAACAGAACGTGGGTGGTTTTCTAGCTAATCCATATGCAATGTTTATATGTATATGCATGCGATGACCTGTGACTGGTACGACTATTATTAATCTATTAAATTAGAGAAAATCAAATTTTAAGTAACTTGCACTGACTTGGAAAGATTTTGGAAGAATACGGTCTGGAGTTAATGTGGTCTGTTTGAGCCAATAATGCACCGAGCAACACCATTTTGTTCAATGCATCATTCTCATTGAAAAAAAAAAAAAAAAAGAATAGTCCTAACATATCTTCCATTGGGCTATACAAGTGACACTTTTAGTAATTAATTAACTTCTAAAATTGTGAAAAAAAATTATTTTTATGTAAATGTTATTTTAAATTATTGAAGTTTTGAACTTTTCATTAAATTTTATTAATCTTAATTTATTAAGATTAATACACTAGTGTGAAAAATTTTGAAGTTTATGTTGATTATTTAATACAGAAAATACAGTAAAAAATTGAAACCTTTGTTCTTGTCTAATCATGATTTTTCTTGAAAATTATTTTTATAAGTTGATTAATGATATTTTCACTTACACTATATATCTTTCAAGATGTAATTGTAAAATTGAAATGAATCTATTTAATTAATATTAGTTTATAGAGTACAGTGTTATAAATACTGTTTCTCAAGTAATTTTTTAGATGTTGAATATTGTTATATTTGTCAAACTAAAATTTATTAATTTTTAAATATTGGAAGAGTTAAATTGTTGTTGTTTTTTTTTAATAAGTAGGTGTTAAATTGTTATTTTTTTATAAGTAGATGTTTTTAATTGATGGAAGTTTAGACATCAAGTTTGGGTGGGTTGGCAAAGGAACAACAACTTCTCCGAGGAAAGGAACATATGGTCCTCTCATATATGTCATTTATGTGAAATCTGACACTTGCTCTTATATATGCAAAAGCTTGTGCATATGCAATTCCTGCAATCTGACAAACAGTGCACCTCCTTGCTCTAACAAATTAATTTCAACAAAACTGAGTAGTTTTGGGTTGGATTGTCATTTTAAAGTATATTTTTGTGAATAACCCTATTTACAATGTATTAATTACATCTTGCAAATAGATTATGATTAGTAAATATAATTAATATTTTTGTGATTAATATTTATTTTTAATTTATTTCAGTATGAATAATACTTATTATAAATTTATTTTAATTACATTATCAGTAAAATAATATTACTTTTTATATTTTATAATTCTATTATATTTTTATTCCTTCAAATATTTAACTCCATCACTAATATAAATAATGTGCAATTATTCTTGTATTAATTTTTTTTTTACATCTAATTTTAAAATAAAAAAATTATGTATTTGATAGATATTTCAGTCATGTGCAACTCATGTGGGGAAAAGCTAGTAACTTATAAATGATTGACCAGCCCATCATGTTACTTCAAGAATTGTCTTCCAACAGGCAGCTTCAAGCTTCAAGCTACCCACCTGCGGTCTTTTTCTCTTGATCATATCCATTATAGCTTCTTATGCTAGCAGTCTTAGTGTTGATGAAATAGTTTGGAAAGACAACTTGCTTGCCTTGTTTTCCTCGATTGCTATTGCCGAGTCCAGCCTTGACTGAGTTCTTTCATAAAGTTTCATTTTCCATCAATTTTTTTTTTTTCCTAGCAAGCTTTTCACGGTTGGAAAAGATGGTGGCAGCTGATAGTTTAAGAACTACCTTTAATATGCTTCTACTTTTGTTGCTGATGTGCAGTGTACCAACTGAGGTTGATGCACAAGCTAGGTCTCTTTCTAATGATGAAGGTATATACATATATATATATATATATATATATATATATATATATATATTTATGTAACTTCAGTAAACCCTACAATGCTGCATGTGAAAGTTTCAGGAAATCATAATTTTTATATACTGATTTGAAACCAGTAACATGAACCTTCTTTTAGTGACTGCTTCATAACCAAATATCCAAGTATTTAAAAGCTGATGTGGGTTCGACGTGTTTTTGTTGTGGCAGTGGAAGCTCTACGTGAGATAGCAGAACAACTAGGAAAAAAAGACTGGAATTTCAGTCTAGACCCTTGCAGTAATGAGGCAAGCTGGAAACCCGTAGAAGTGCAATTATACAATAATACTATAGTCTGCAATTGCACAGATCCGAATGGTGTATGCCATGTTGCTAAAATGTAACCTTCACTTTCCTCCTATTCAATATGGTGCATGAATTCTTTAATTCTACAAGCTGCCAATATTCCTACAGCCATACATAATTTGATTTTTTATTTTGGTCTAAGATATAGAATTTTGATATATTATATTCTGTACATTTAACACAGAACTCTCAAAGGGCAAGATCTTGATGGTGTGCTTCCACCGTCAATTGTGAAGCTACCTTACCTTAAAGCATTGTGAGAATGCTTCCAATTGTTGTGCTTTTTTATGCATCCTTTTCTTTTATCAACAAGAATATGCCTGTAGTGAAAAAAAAAAATTCATTTGGGTTTGCAGTATTGTGACTCGTAATTACCTTAGTGGCAACATACCACCTGAATGGGCTTCTACAAAGCTCGAATATCTGTGAGTACTTTCAAATGAAGAACACAAATATATATATATATATATATATATATATATATATATATATATATATATCTCACTCTTAATTAACATATGAATTGCACTGCAGGTCTCTTTCAGTGAACTGGTTAACAGGAAAGCTTCCAAGTTACTTGGGACAAATGACATCACTTACATACTTGTATTCATGCTCTATTTTTGTCTCTCTTTACTTTTCCTTAAGTTAAATGTAATAATTGCTTGAACTTTGTTTGGTAATCTTATTATTCAGGAGCCTTGAGAACAATCTATTTTCCGGAGTAGTTCCTCAAGAGCTTGGAAATTTGGTCAATATGGCCACTCTGTCTGTCCTTTAAACCACCTCTTTTAGCATTGTGTTTATTTACCTCAAAACATCATAATTTTTTACATCATTTTTGTTTTTGTTTTTCTTTGTTGTACATAGCATCCTTAATGCAAACAGTTTTACTGGAGAGTTACCTTTTGCTCTCACCAACATGACCAAATTAAAAGATCTGTAAGCCCTTCAATATTTATTCCCTTTACCAGACTAATACTTTGGGGATGTTTATGTGTTTTGATTTTATTTTTGTACTGGGTCCTGTGCAGTCGGATTAGCAGTAACAACTTGAGTGGAAAAGTACCTAGTTTTATTCAAAACTGGAAACACCTTCAGTTGCTGTATGTGCCATTATTGTATTAGCAAATTTTGAATCTATATACGAAATACTAGCTTTCCTGAGGAATCTTAATTTATTTTTAATGGTGGTGTTAACAGAGAGATCCTAGGAAGTGGTTTTGAAGGGCCTATTCCCTCAAGCATTTTTGCCTTGAAGAATTTAGAACAACTGTAAGCTGTACTAAAAAGTTTTTAAAACTCTTTACTTGCGTATTCAAGTTGCATTATTTTCTCAAACATCTTATAGTAATATATATTTATGTACTATACTTTGTAGAAGGATTATGGATTTACATGGAGAAGGTTCCACATTTCCACAATTAAAAAACATGTCAAAAATGCAGTATTTGTAAGTCATCCTTAGTTTGATGTCATATAATTTACACAATTTGCACAATTTTAGTTGTAGTTACAGGAAGATATTGTTTGCAGGAGGTTGAGTGGTTGCAATATATCAGGACCTCTGCCAGGCTATATAACAGAAATGTCAAATCTAAAAATTTTGTAATATTCTATTACCTTTTCTATCATTTTAGGAATTGCTCTACTTACATTGTGAAACAACCTTTCTTACAACGTCAAATAACAATCACTTCTTGCAGGGATCTCAGCTTTAACAAACTCTCAGGAATTTTTCCAACAAATCTTGAAGGTTTAACTAATTTGGAATACATGTAAGCTCTTTTAAACCCATCTTGGTGGCTGGCTAGACCATTTCATGGTTGCTCTTTGTGATATAAATTTCCAATTCTATAATTCCTAAGATCATTCTGCATAAAATGAAATCATTCTGCATAAAATGAAAAACATGTGCTTAGCAAAAAAAAAATAAAAAATGACATGGTTCTACTTATTGTATAGGTATCTAACAAGCAACTTGCTAACTGGCCCCATCCCAAACTGGATCATGCAGCAAAATAGTCGCACGTATGTTTGTTTTATGATATTTTTCATCTGTAATTCTCCGAGATTTTTTTTGATGTTATTTTGGGCCAAGGAAGTCAATTATTCCATTCTATGATCAAACATTATGGTACAACTATTTGTAAGTATTTGGTTCAAGTTGAAATCTGGATGGAGATTTATGACCTCTCAACAGTTATCTGCAGATTCTGCCAAAAGAAATGAGTGAAAACTGAAAAGTGATCTCATCAATTTTATTGATAGCTTCATTTCACTCCTGCTATATGCAGCACAAGAAAACAAAGATTTTAGCCTTATTTCAACATTTATTGCTCAAAGCTTTTTTTTTTTTTTTTTTTTTATGCAGCACAATTGATCTTTCTTACAACAATTTTACTCGAAGTTCTTTGCCCACTACTTGTCGAGAAACATTGTAAGATAATAAAATGCTTTTTTGATTTCTTCCTTGTGTTTGCTTCATTCCTTATCTCCAACTTTGGACTTCTTTACTTTGTTGGGTCATCCATCAGGAACTTGTTCAGGAGCTCTTCCATTGGGTCAAACAAGTAATTAAGCTTCACAAACCTCATATTTGCCTATTAAATTTTCTCTGTTTTCATAAAAGTGTTTATGCTTAATTTGCATGACTTGATTATTCCTTCTTGTATTATATTTCAGAGTGGCTGCTGAGTGCCTGGATAATTTTCCTTGTTCAAAAGGTAATGTTGCATTCAAATGAAAGATACATGCTTGAATTATGTCACTTTTTATTCTGTCCAGCTAAATTTTGGTACGTGGCCATCATTAACATGTAGTTTTTTCTGAATATATAGTTCGATATTCAGTTCATATCAATTGTGGTGGAGGAGAAACCACCATCGGAAGCACCATCTATGAAGGAGATGAAGTTGCAGGAGGTGCAGCAAAATATGTTCCCATTAAGGAAGGATGGGAAGTTAGTACTACTGGACATTTTTGGGATGCTACTACTTCAGCAAATGGTTACATATCCAAAAATGTATCCATTCTCAGAATGAACAATCCAGAACTATACACCACAGCACGCCTTTCTCCTCTCTCCCTCACTTATTATGTGCGTTGCCTAGCGAATGGGAGCTATACTGTGAAGCTTCACTTTGCAGAGATAGTTATCAGGGATAATAGATCCTTCCACAGCCTTGGAAGACGGGTATTCGATGTTTATATTCAGGTAGTGATCAGTTTTTATGAGATTTGATTTGCATTTGATATAGAGGATATAAGTTATTGACATTAGTATGCATTGCAGGATAAAGTTGTGCTGAAAGATTTCGACATCAAAAAGGAAGCTCAAGGAGTTGATAAAGTACTCATTAAGGAATTTAAAGCAATTGTTGAGGTTGGAACTCTGGAGATTCTCTTCCGTTGGACTGGAAAAGGGACAACAACAGCCCCAAAGAGGCCCACATACGGTCCTCTCATTTCTGCCATTGATGTGGAAGCTGGCAAGCTCCTCTTCTTCTTTAGGCTAATACATTTTATATTCTAACACTTTCATGTGGTTTATTATAGCACCTCAATAATTTCGCATATTCAATAATTACTGCACTTCCTTCTTCTAATTTTGCACAGACTTCAAGCCTCCCTCTAACGAGAGCAAGAGGAAGAAGCTCATTGCGGCTGGAGTTGGGGTTTCGGCACTTTTCCTCATTTTCATTGTTGTATGCATTCTATGGTGGAAAGGTTATCTGGGTGGAAGGAAACTAAGAGACCCAGGTATCAAAATCTCTGCATATATAGAAATCTTATAATGCAATTCAAATGTGTGAACTGTTGTTTTGTGCAGAGCTAATAGGGTTGGATCTACAAACTGGTATGTTCACCTTCAGACAAATAAAAACTGCCACTAATGACTTTGATCCAGTAAACAAGATTGGAGAAGGTGGCTTTGGACCTGTGTACAAAGTATATTGCAAATTCTGCTACACCCTCATCAATCTGTACCTTTGTTTTTTCTTATTTCTATTAATGAAATATTTACATTAAACTTTTGTTTCAGGGAGTGTTGTCAGATGGAACAGTAGTTGCAGTCAAGCAACTTTCTTCAAAATCAAAGCAGGGAAATAGAGAATTTGTGAATGAGATGTTGAAATTTAGGTGTATAAAATAATAAAATAACATGTGAAAAAATGGAACAACAAATAGTGAATAAGAAAATATTTTTCACTAAAAATATTCACTATTACAAGAACAAAAAAAATTCTTTCAAACTAATAATACCACTC
>CATIWK010451019.1:0-19797 GCA_949634005.1 Mallotus japonicus
ATATTCACAACTACCATAGTCTAATTTTTAGTTCTTTATCCTATGAAATTAATTAATAAACAAAATACATTATTATGAGCTTATAATCAAATATGGATAAGGATATAAAATTCATCCCTATTTTGGCATTGTTGCTACGTGTATAGCTTAGAATTCGCTTAATTTTGGTTCAAAAAGAAATTAAGAGAAGGACAAAATAATAGTTTGTGTTTCCTTTTCACATTAAGATGATAATTAGCTATATGCCTGTACGGATGTGTGATTTTATTTTAAATAATATAATTTTTAATTTTTAGTTCCTATTAATATTAATTTAAGTTTTTTAAGAAACTTAAATTTATATTTTGTTTTCACATTTTTTTAACATGATTTTTCAATAAAAGTAAAAAAATTTAGGGTGATTTTGTTTTTGGCAAAAACATTTGAATAAAAATAATTTCATATGATAATTTCAAAAATAAAATGAAATTAAAATAAAAAAATTTATGATAGAATTCACCATAAAATTATTTTGAAAATAATTGTAATTGATAAGTTACACATAAAAATTATTTTCACTAAAACATCAACTTTAGCTAGTCGTAGACCGTCCGTGCCCTACGAGTGCTCTCTTTCCTGTGGTTAAGTAGAACTCCTCTCTTTCTATCTTGAAAAGAAGGTACTTGCCCTCTGTCGTTTCGATTTTAAGCATCACTTATTTTACAAATTTTTCACTCAATTCACCAAGAGTGTGTTTGAATGTAAGCATTTGATTTGAAATGTTAAACTTCAAATATTGAATTTCAAATAATATCTAATTACATGTAATTTCAAATACTTTAAATGGACTATTAAATTCATTATGAATTTGTTTCAAATCCTTATATATATAAATTCATGTTGTTCCAAAAAAAAAAAGATTTAATTAAAATTTAAAGTCATACTCAAATTCCTTACATCCAAACATAGCACAAGTTTATTTGTACTAAACATATTTTGATCACTCAGTCTCAGCCTCTGCCTTTGACGATGAACAAACGTGAGCTCTATTAATTTCATGCAATTTCTAAATGAGAGTAGTTTAAAAAAAAAAAGAAAGTATAACAAGCCTTGGTTGCTTATTCAAGTTATTCCTTAAAACTAATTGACTTACTGAATCTATTCAGCAGGCAAAGTTCTTTCCTTTGCTATATCAAAACTTAGCCCTCGTGCAGCTTAACACAAATTGATTCGCCCAAGAATGCTAATAACCCTTCCAAAAACACTTTTAAGTATAGTAACTATTAAAAAAAAAACATACTATTTAGAAAATATTTTGTGGCATTTTCTATCAAGTTTTAGCCTACTTGGAATTCTATACGGGTTTTCTCTTTGTTTATATATATATAAACAAAGAGAAACCCATATGAAGTTTTGGCCTACTTAGAATTCTATATGGGTTTCTCTTTGTTTTATATATATAGAAGAATGGAAAGAATGCTATGATGAATGAAAATTTGCAAATGCTTGAATTTTTTTTTCTTTTTAAAATTTCTTCTAAAAACAACATTTTTTTTGTTTGCATTTTCAAAAATATTATTGCATCCCTCTAAGAATTATATAATCGCATTACATGAAAAGTGCTTGGTAAATAGTTAAAAATATTAAAAATATTTGTTATAACTCATTCAATAACTTAATTTTTTTATACACTATAATATATTTCATATTTTAAGTCTTTATGATCAACATTTAAAAAGTCTGAAAAAATTTTAATTGAAATAGAATTTTTTTAAAATAAATTTTAACATAAACTAAGATGAATATATGCATATTTATTTCTTAAATTAGAAATATATTATATTATTTTTAAAATTGCTTTATTATAATTTAAAATTTTTGGGTTAAATAATTTCTATGATAAGAAAAAAATTCAAATAAATGTTCAAAAAAAAAGAAAAAAATTCAAATAAGAGAAAAAAGCGATTAGAGAAAAAAGTTGATTTTATTTAAAAAAGGATTATCTTCTATCTATATTAGATTTTAGTGTCTAACCAAATATTTTTATTACTTAAAAATGCAAAAAGTAATAATAATAGTTGACTATAAAATTAAAAAAGTGCCATTTTCTTTTAGATAATTTTTATAATATAGAAAGAAGAGAAATCTAAATTAAATTATTATTAATTATTTGGACTAAAAACAAATAAAATGTGGATTTGAATATCGACAAAGAGAAGAAAAGTATGAAAGAAGATAACATAAAGCATGTTATTTTAATTACAAATTCAATCTTATGCATGATGTGATGCTCTTTGGCATATAGTGGTTTAGTAGGGCCTATTAAGGTTCATACGTGTCTAAACAACAAATAGTGGACCTTTTTGAAAGGTATTTTACTTTCCATCACCTTGTCAAAAATTGACATGTGTAGTACGTACTCAGCAGCATCCATCCATTTCTTTTTTTTTTTTTTTTGACCGAAGCATCCATCCATTTCACTGCAAAAGATTTAGACCCCAAATATGAGGGAGGCAAAACCTTTTTTTTTTTTCGTAAAGTGGCCCTTGAGAGGAATTGTTGAATCTCAATCTTATCAATTACTATCAGTTCATGCATTGATTGTGGAGAGGGGTACAAATGAGACCAGGTGAATTTTAAGTCACGAACGAAATTAATGTAAATCCCACCCTGAAAACTCATAGAGAGGGCCTGAACTTAGAAACATGAGCATTGCACATCTTAATATGTTAGTCTTTTGGAGTGAAGGTAATAGTTCTGTGATAAACTAATTTAAATTTTATTTGTTTATTATTAAACTGAATTTATTATATTGCTTATTATCTAAGCATTGGTGAATTGTAATCAACAATCGTTAAATTAATTGGTAGAAGACAATAAGCATCGGAGAATTGTAATCAACAACTGTCAGATCAATTGGTAGAGGGTTATTTTTATTTAAACGACATTTTGATAAATCAAACCGGATTAGTTAGAATATAATGGTTCAGACTAAAAAAATGTAAATAAATTTGAAAAATATGATTATAAATATAAATGATATCATTAAAAATTTAAAAATATTATTTTTTCTAATATATATTTAAATAATATTTTATTTGTTATATATATATATATATATATTATATTATTAAATATTTAACTATTAGTATATTAAAATTAATAGTTAGTAAGAAAAATTTCATAGTATTTGAGAGTATTGGCCTACACTAGTACCTTATTAACATATAAATAAAGTTGAAAGTTTGAACTTAAGTAGTATAGAATTTAAATTCTTTTAAGTAATTTTTTTTAAGAGAAAGATGATTTTTTCATTTATTAAAGATAAAAAAAATATAACTTGATTAATAAATAATATAAATAAAGTACAATAAAAAATTATCGAAATAAACTCTCACTTAAAATGTGAAACCGTTTGTCGCTATTTTTTTAATTGCATTGATATAAATTTTTTATTTGCAACTTGACGATCCGTTCAACAATTTTTATGGTCCAATTCATGGCATTAATTAGTTATAAATCAATTATATTGTCTTTAACTATGTTTGACTGTAGAAATATCAACAAAAATTTCACAATGAAGAAAATTATAAATTCCATAGAGAATAACCATCATAATCCTATAAAGGGATTTTAAAACTCCTTGAAGGAAGATTTAAAATTCTAACAAAAAAAGATCAAAGATCGGTATTCATTGGATGCAAAAAAAAAATACGAATAAAAAATAATAGCAGAAAACCACTATCGATCTAAAAGATGATAGACAATGACCAAAAATAAAAATGTTTAATAAAAACTTAAAGAAAAAAGAGAGAAGAAATAGCTAAGTATTATGAATGTGAATGAACAATATATTGCTTGTGAGAGAATAATTCTCAAATAGTGGAAAGAAAATCTCTATATAAAGAGATTGAAATTCATTAATGTAAATGGTAGAAGAAAGAAATATATAGCTCTCTAAATTCTCTCCAAACTCTTTCTAAATTCTCTCCAAACTCTTTCTAAATTGTTTTAAAATCATTCTACTATAAAATATTTTTCTTCTAATTAAATACTACTAAAATAAAGTAAAGGTAATTTGGTATTTCAAGTTTAGCTCTATAACAAACTAAGCAATTCAATCTTAATTCTACAACAATAATAACATTTTTCAAAATTTTATAGGCCAATAAAAATGGGGTGGCCCTACTTTCCATATCATTCTGTCTCTTTAACGTTTTCGAGTCTATATTATAGGGACAGAAAGATACAGATACAAAGCTTCTTCATTAGATCACTGAGACAGAGCAGAAACAAGAAAAAGAAAGATCGTTAAAGGGTGTCAACAAATGTCGACTCTTACAATTCCTCAGCCACTTCCACCTGTGTCCGATGACTGTGAGCAGCTACGCAAGGCCTTTTCAGGTTTTCTTGCTTTGCGCTCTCTTTCTTACATTAATTACCCTGTTAGTGTTTCAGTCTTGCCCTGTTTTTCATTGATCCTGTTATTCTGATCTCATCCGATGTTGATGATCTGTTGTTCATGTTATGTTGATCTTTGATTTATGATCTAGATTTACATACATAGTTCACATGATCATTCGATCTGTATTTCCTTAAATTTTTACATCAGCATCACAGTGCAATCAATGGATCTTTAATTTTATGAAATCCCTTTTCAAGAAGAAAACAAAGAGCTCAAAACATTTTAATTTTATCTCATCAGCAAGCTCTATGGATTGGTATCTGATGTTTTTTGTCTGAAAAATGATTGCAGGATGGGGTACAAATGAGGGGCTGATCATATCCATTTTGGGTCACAGAAATGCTGCTCAACGGAAGCTGATTCGACAGACATATGCTGAGACCTATGGAGAAGATCTCCTCAAGACATTGGACAGGGAGCTTACCAATGACTTTGAGGTCTGACTTTTAGTTGATGGGGAAATAGTGTATTTTTATATTTGATTGTATTCGAGATGAGATAATTTATGCATTGCTATGTCTGTTAATCATTAGAGGATTGTGCGGCTTTGGACACTGGATTCTCCTGAACGTGATGCAATTTTATCTAATGAGGCAACTAAGAGATGGACTTCAAGCAATCAGGTTCTCATGGAGATTGCCTGCACAAGGTCTTCAAATGAACTGCTTCATGCTAGGCAGGCTTATCATGCCCTTTTTAAGAAGTCTCTTGAAGAGGATGTGGCACATCACACAACCGGGGATTTCCGCAAGGTAATGCTTTTTATTAGGCTTGATAATAAAATTTCTATGTGAATGTGATTATTTTCTGTGTGTTGCTAAGGTGAATAGTGAACCATTTACGATATGCAATATAACATTTATGCTTTGCAGCTTTTGTTTCCTCTTGTGTGCTCGTACCGATACGAGGGGAATGAGGTGAACTTGACCCTGGCAAAAACTGAGGCTAAGCTACTCCATGAGAAGATCTCAAAGAAGGCTTACAGTGATGAAGATCTCATCAGGATTTTGGCTACCAGGAGCAAAGCACAAATCAATGCTACACTGAATCATTACAAAAATGAATTCGGGAATGATATCAACAAGGTATGCAAGCATGGTTTTACCAATCCAATAAGATATAGTTTAGATATTTCGATCATCACTATTTGATATGCTTGAATGGGCATTTATGTTTGAAGGACTTGAAAACTGACCCCAAAGATGAATTCCTTGCACTGCTGAGGGCTACAGTGAAGTGCTTGACACGCCCAGAGAAGTATTTTGAAAAGGTTCTTCGTCTGGCTATCAACAAAACAGGAACAGATGAAGGAGCCCTTACCAGAGTTGTTGCCACAAGGGCAGAGGTCGACATGAAGATTATAAAAGATGCATTCCAGCAGAGGAACACTGTTCCTCTGGAACGAGCCATCGCCAAGGACACTCATGGTGACTATGAGAAGATGCTTCTGGCACTTGTTGGACATGAGGAGTGAGCTATATGTTCTGTTAGAAGTTAGGGGTAGCTGTTATGAGGCAATATATCTATTAGGATGGCTTGTGGTTTACCTTGCCTCCGGCTGTTATCCTAGTTAATTATGTGTTTTGCTTTCATTTCTATGGTTATGTTATGCCGGGACTTGCACCCGTGGTCGCTTAATAAAATATATGACTATGTTTGCTTGCTTTTATAAGAATTTCCAGTTCTTGGCAATTTTTTCTTTTTCTGAGTGGATAGTTAAAGATCAGCAAGTAGCATGGTAATCAAAGACAAATAGACTACAAAAAACATGCTCCCAATGACTTTACTAGTTATGAGCGATCCAGCGATCCACAATTTTAACCACAGAAGCCTCTTGGTTGCATTCATCAGTCATTTTGCTCTAAATGCTACCAAGCTATCATTGTAATAGATCAGAAAGGTATATGTGCATCTCAACTCTTAGAAACAAGGAGACATGATCAAGAAAGATATCCTGGCATCCTGTATTACAAAACTTGGACCGGACAATGAAGGTTCCGAGGTTGCAATATATAATACATCTTTAAGTTTAGACTAGACAAGACAACAACAGCACAACAAAATAATACAAAGTTGTATCTGCATCATAAACAAGTGGAAGAAACAGCTTCATTTCCACACCTCAAACTCATGGAGACCATTCAGATTCCAAAGAGAATCTGCCGCAAAATTTCTAGCCAGGACATCAGCTGCCAATTTTGATGACATTCTACGTCTAGTGCACCGCTTCTTGATAGAACTATTTATTAGTAGTAGTGAACAAAGTTGTAAATCTGACAGAACAACAACACTCCTTGACACAGACAAGCATTACATCATTTCTTCAAGAGATTCCTTGAGAAAATCCTCTTGCTGTATGGGTTGGTACGTAAGATCACATGGGGTCGGACTGCAGCAACCAGTGAAGAACGAAGAGGACCCTGCTTTCAAGAAGAATTCAGGAGGCAGAAGAAAGTTAATGGAAAACATAACACAAAACCAAAGCAGCGTTTATTCAGTAAGAGTTAAACAGTATCAGCTTCTAGACCTTGGTAACTGCCAGGGCAGATTGAATGACATAGTTGGCAAATGGATCTTGCAGTAGCTGTTCAAAGTGTGACACTGAGATCAATTCATGAACTATTTGTTCTCGGCTCTCTTCCAAATGCTTAAGGCACTTTTCAACCACATGGCTGCTAAATTTCTGCATGGAGAGGTGTACGTAGTGCCTCTTGAATTGAGAAAACAAAATGACTGCAGCAGATGGACTCTTTAACTCTACAATATATTGAACAACATAATTCCTGTGACAGAAAAAGAAACAAGGTTCAGATAGCAAAACCGATGTTGATGATAATAAATAAATTAAAAAAAAAAAACACTAAAGGAAAACATCTCTACCAATGAAAAACCTTAAGTACCTATCCTCCAAACTTATATGACAAAGTCAAAAAAATGTGAGTAGGACTATTAACATGAGCAGGTCAACAATACAAATGAAATCAGAGAAGTCAATGTAGAATGTCAAATAATATTACAGTTACAGCTATATGGCAATGACCTGGTAGCATGTTAAGGCCGAAAAAACTAAGAAACCCTCCAATAGTTAAAAGCATATTAAGGCTGCAAGAAACAAAAACAATTGGAATGACCTACCCAAAAGGATCTTGAGCAAGAAGAAGAGCATTTTTGGAAATTTCAATTATTAATTTCTCTCGTTGTTTCCCAGTGGAATGTGTAATACATCGCTGCATTACACAGCATCCATGGCGATGAGTTGCAATCTGAACACAAAATTTTGCAGCAGCATCAAAAATGAACTGCAAGACAGACAATAAAAACAAAGGCAAAGCAAGGTCAGAACCTTTTATCAAAATAAATAAAATAAACTAGACAACATTAGGATCTAACTCTCCTTTATGGATCTTGGAATGATAATTCAAACTCAAGAAGGCATTCTGTAAATTCTGGCCTGTTACATAAATACATGTAAACTTGCCTGTTATCACAATGCTGGAACATCTTACCCACTATAGCAATACCTGATGTTGTGATTTGTCAGTTCATAAATTTGCTCACAAAAGTGTTAGTAGACATCCCAGTGAATGGAACAGGTTTAAGACCGCTCAAGAACCTTAACAACTATATCATTTCACCCTTTGGATTTTCTTAAGTATATGCTTTTGCACATGCTAAATAAACTGACACGTTAGATTGAATATGCAATTCATTCTGCCATTACTGGCTTGAAGTTATAATGAACATTGGATGATTCCAGACTTTTTATAGAAGATGCCTGCTCCTATATTTAAGGGTTGAAAATTTTTCAACCAGCCAACCTTGAGCACATTCGAAATAGGTCTATACAAGTGCATATTTTAGCTGCAGCAGCACTCAGGATCGCAGCTAACAATTCAGCCCTTCTCTCATGCGTGTCTATCTAGAGAGTTTTATCTTGCAATATTGAAGGACTCAGTTTGGTTATCACATCTCAAATGAACAAATGCCAAAAGAGAAACAAGCATATAGGCGTTGGAGGCAAATTGGATATATACAGATACGAAATAAGATTCTAGCACTGAACCGAAGGCTATCTCATCGAAGCAAAATCTTGGTAGCTACTCTGTAGGACTAATCACCCATATTTAACTTTGCTGATTGTTCAAGAGCAGGCCAATTGAAGGAAACATAAGGTCAAAGGAAAAACATTAAGTTCTAAGAACTTTTTTTCACGTGTAACATGAAAAGTTTTTAACCTTAGAAGTACCAGCATTCTCAAATTCCACCTAGCATCCAAGGGAAGCTCAAGGATTTAAAACAAATAACATGAACCTAAAAAGATACCCCTTCATGACAACATAAATTCAGCATGTAGAAAATAAATTCAAGAGCCTCATTTTAACAAAAAAATAGGAAAGTCGTACCTTATTGTCTTCATTGCTCAGGCATTGCAAGCAACGCTGTATCACATGATTGCCATTTTGGTCCTTGACAAGATCAAGAAAACCAGGTTTCAGGGCCAACACCATTGAAGAAATCTGCTGCCTGGTTTTTACAGTCTCAATCAACTTCTGTACTGCACGTGTTCTGGTATTACAGCAGCCAAAGATATACTTAGAAAACCAATGAGAATCAGAAATCAGTTGTATCTTCAAAACAACTCAAGGGGAATAATAAACCTAAAGTAATTACCCATATGTGTTCAAGCAAATCCTCAGAAGCTGCCCTGGTTCTGCAGTCACCATAGAAACAATCTGCAATCTTTGTTCTTCATTGCACACGTCCAAGAACTTCTGGATTACATAATTTCCAAATGGCTTCAACATAAGTTCAATTACATGATCAATAATTTCATTAAATATTATTTGAACATCCTGGCTAGTTCCCTCATCAAAAATTCTCTGCAACCACCTGCACCCATTCTGGTCCTGTGCCATTAAGTATATATTACCCTGGACCTCACTCAAGGAACTGACACTCGGAACCATTGACAATGGACTATAACTGCTTATCCGCTGTGCATTTTCCCACATTCCTCCATTGAGGGTACAACTATCTAGTTTAACGCTTTTCCCACGAAGACTTTGCGATGGGATCTCATTTAAGGAGTTCATTTTGTCGCTTTTAAACGGTTCACCTTCTCTGTTGCTAACATGATTCAAAACATTTCCTTGTATGATGTAACTATCCTCACAGCTGAAGGCTTCCATATTCCCTGTACTCTTCATAGACATAAGAGAATACTCATTGTTTTTGATTGCTCTCATTTTTTCTCTTAATATCAAACCTCTATAAACTGGATCATTAACATTTAAATCCAACTTGGGATTCATAGAATGAAAAGCACCCAATGAATCAATGATACCCCTGCCTCCATTAGAACCCGTTTTACAATGCTGATTGAAAGCAGAAGCTTCATTAAGGTAAGGAGCAGTAAAAGGTGAATTCTGTGATTGAATCCCCCTATTGCCCCAAGTTCCACTGTGCTCCAACAGAAAATCAGTTTGGTTATTATACCAACTAGAAGCAGAATGTAAATCAATGGACTGATTAAGAGCAACAAGAGGAGACCCCACTGAAACATAAGAATCCTTTTCAAATCCACCACTGAATATATGGTTTCCATCATCACAAGAAGTGCCAAAAGAAAGTCCACTATGAGGAGAGGATTGAAAACCTTCAATGTCAAAAGCTACATTGTTGTTAAAGCCCCCATGTGAGCCACCATATTTGTTAACATTGCACCCTAAATCGCCATCAAATGAAAGATCATCAAAGCCACCAAACCCAAATCCATCAACGCCAAATCCTTTCATTTTAGCAGTAGCACCATTCTGTTCCTCTTTAATACTCAAACCACTAAAAGATTGAGACAAACCCATTTCATCAACTGATCTCCCATTGATCTTAAAAGAAGCATCAGGTGATTTAGAATCAAAACACAATCCACTCATATAATGAGAACCTGGTATTTGATACTTAGTTTGGTCAGGTGCATATATTGAACCATTGTCAGTTGAAGAAAATCCATTAGAGAATAATAAACCTGAAGAAGAAAGAGAAGGAGAACACTCTGGAGACTGCAGAGCACCAGTACTAAAAAGAAGATCTTGCTGTTGATGTTGATGATGAAAATTGAAATAAGGCACATCAGAGACATCATTAAAGAACTCTCCATCATTCTTCATAATAACAAACCTCTTTTCTCTCTCAGTGGTGGCAAATGGTGAAGCATCCTCAGGTGAACAACAGAACCCATTCGACAATGAACTGGAAGAAGAAGAACAAGAAGAAGAAGAGTAGTCTGGTGATTGCAGAGAAACAAGTCTACATAAAGAAGAAGGAGGCTTCTGTTGTTGTTGTTGATGATGATGAAGAGGACTAAAAAATTGCACTTTTGAGACCTCATTATTGAAAAACTCTCCATCTGTTTTCATATTCTCTACAATCCATTTATCTCTCTCAGAAAGCTTCCCCATCATCAAACTTTTTAAAACAACAAAAAAAAACAAATAAACAAAAAAAACCCTTTAATATATACAAAATATATCTATATATCTATATATATGTATATATATGTTTATAGAACAGTGTACACAGATTTTGAAGAAAATAAGCAAAACCCTTTTCGATTTTCGAAAAACCCACGTCGAAAATCAATTTGGAGAAACTAAAAACAGAAAAAAGTTTTTCGCTTTAGCATGATGATGATGATGAAGCAGACGAAGAAGGTACCATTTCTGAATCGTTTTGGGATTTGGGTTTTTGTTGTTGGAAAAAAGAGAGGATTAGAATATTGTGTGCAGGTGAGGATGCGATTGAGATTTTTTTTTTTTTTTTTTCAAAACAAAGAGAGAGGCGGTGGAGTGGAGAGCGTACGGTCTGTTACTGACTGTTCACGCTCACGCCATTGCGATGAACTTGAGTCGGCACTGCACACTCTCAAAACCAACAGAACAAAACAACACCCGGATAGAATAAGGACGCTAAAAAGAATAACAATATTTGTTTTTTTATAATTTTCTAAATTAAATTAGTGAAAGAATTATTACCGTAATTAATTAGTATTCAATTTAGTGATAATATTAATGATATTTTTTATTTATTTTGACTTAAAAATATTTTTTAATCCATTTTCTGTTATTAGAATCTTTAATTGAACTGATTTGCTTGATTTTCTGTCACTTGATATTGACTGTTTCACAACCTTACCTTGGAAGTTCTCTTTTATATTTTTTATTTTCTTTTAGTATTTATGTTAAAATGTATCATTACTAGAGTGCTTTCTGTAGTTAAATTAAAAAGTATAATTTTTACCTTATCAATAGCCATTATTGGATTATAAAAAATATGTTTATCTAATCGTGATAAAAAAATAAAGTTACTGTAAAATCTCCCTTATTACTATATTTTTATAAAATAAATTTTACTTTATTAGAATTTTTTTGGTTTAATTATTATAAAAACTAGTGGAATATCAAGGGTTTGAATGAAAAATGGAGCAGATATTTCTTGTTTCCCAAGCTAAAGCAATGGGCCAAAGTTAACTTTCTGTTTTGTCATATTATAGTATCCGAGTCAGATGAAAGATTTTTTATTTATGTTCTTTTTTTTTTTCTTTTCCCTTGTTTGGTTGGTTGAATGACTTAGAATCCTGCTTTGTTTTTTTTTTTTTTTTTTTGAAAATAATCCTGCTTTGTTCAGCACAACCAAAAGTGGAATATGAGGAAGACGAGATGAAATTGGCTAGGAAATGGACAAGTTATGAGACCTGCTGTTTCTATATATCAAATTCTTTAGTTTCTTGTCAATTGCTAGATGATGATGCTCCACGCACCAGCTCTTTGCCTTGTTATTACCTCTAGAACTTTTTCTCGCTGTAGCACACTTTCAAAGAACTTTACCATAGCACATTAGCACTAGACCAAAACCACAGTTCTGTTCCGGTGACAAGAGCCCTGCCCCAATACCTCTATACAATTGCACAATCCATCAAGAAAATTACCGAGTTTCTCCCATGAATTTTCTTTAATGCAACAGCAGCTGATAAACACCCAAGTATACATCGAAACATAAAGAAAAAAGCCTAACCATAGGATGCATTGTATAAATGGTTATTGAAATTTGTGCTTGATTACAATTTGATTACAAAATTTTAATTTATATCTTTTTAGTTATTAAATTTTTTTATGAACTTTCATGAGTAGTTTCTCCTAATTGAATAATATTTTTTCATTATTCTAAAAATAAGGTATTTATCCCTCGAGATAGATTCTAATTTTTCTATTAATTTCTATATAAATATAGAAGATATGGACTTGTTTGTATGTTATTCGAGTAATACTAAATTGTTGTTCATAAATAAAAAAATATTATAAAGACAGACTACTTGCAAAATTTAAATAATAGTTTAATAACAAAAAATAAATTAATATTTTGTAACTAAATTGTAATTAAATACAAAGATTAGAATTCATCCATATGATTTGCTTAAACCGAAAGTTGAGCTGACACAAGGCAACTTATGCAAGCAAGGCATGGCCGATAGAGCATTCAAAACAATGTAATGATAACATAATGTCCAATGTATTTTGCTAAAGCAAACACTGAAAATCACAAGAATATGGACATAAAATCCAATTAGAACATTCCACGTTGATGGATGACATGTTAAGTCCTAAACATGATTCCCAAAACCCACAATACCAGGTCAAATAATATAATAACACACCCCTGCTAGGAATAAAACAAAACCAGACACAGGATAAGATAACAGAGTTAGACCTAATAAGTTAAACCAAGGCAATGCTGCTCTCGCCACCTGGGGGCTTGCGTACACCACCTAGGTAGTCTCGATGTTCTGCCTTCCCATCGGCAAATATGTCATTGCCGCTTATCTCTCGCATTTTCGCTACACTTAGAGATTTCTCAGCGGATGATGGAGGAACATCACCCTTGAATATGTCATTTCCTGAAAGGTCATTGAATTTTTTGTCATAAATTTTCTTCGCTGTCTTCATCACCGGCTCCTCAGAACCTCCAGCAGCCTAACAAATTTCAGCAAATTATAAACTGTAAAGCCAATCTAAGAGTGAAATAATGAAAGAAAAAAAAAAAAAAAAAAGCAGAGTAATTGTCATTCAGACAAAAAGCAAACAATAAGTAATAAACAGAGTAATTGTTACTTGAGTAAAAGAATGCCGACAACATCTACTTCTAAAATAATTCTATATACTAGCTACATTCTAAGAAACAAAACGCATAAAAAATACTTTTTTTTTTACCACCATCCTAAAAATAACTATCCTTTTGTTCTTTGATTACAGAATCTCCTATGCTAGCAGTTGTATCCTTAGGGTCACATTATGTATTAACCAACGGATGACCAGTTAAGCATCAGTAAGCAAATGATTTTGCTTATGAGGACAAGAACCACTGGTCTACTGCTGCAACCTCTCCCAACCAGTGGATGTGAAGAATTAAATTCCTCTAGGCAGGATTTTTTGTTTCCTTAATGTAGGATGGAAAGTTGAGGGAGAAAATGCAAAACGGTCTGTTTATAAACGCACATGCACACACTAGAAACTTTTGACAGATGTGCTTACATCACGTGCAGCTGGTTCTCCCAATTCAATGCTTTCTTTATATGCCAAAGCACGCACAGTTGTTGGCCGTGGCAAAATTTCTGGAGGGGGTGCAAAGATGTCATGTCCACTGAGCTCCTTGCACTTAGCATCAGAAAGCTGCTTCTTCAACTTGGCTTCTCGTTCTGCCTCACTTTCTAACGACCCACTTAGTTCTCGTTGCTTTGCTACCTCAGGTACAGTAGTAGGTTTTTTGGGTGAAATACTCTCCTCTTCTGCAAATGAAATATGACTGATTCCAGCAAGTGCTTGCTGGAAAATTCATAAATTACAGGAAAAAAAAAATGAGTCACTTGATGTACTCTATGATTCATCAAGCACAATCTCGTCGATCAGAAATTAAAAATCCGAAACATGAAAGTACCTGGTACATGCGTACTCCTGTTCTGCTATTTGGTGTGGCATTGGCACCACCAGATTCAGATGGGTCATCCTCTCCATTGGCCACAAAAATGCCACTGCCAGTCATCTCTTTCATTTTATACCCTGAACAAGGTTTCCTGATGATGCAAAGCTAACAAATTCAGAAACCTTGTGCTTTAACAAATTCAGAAACATACTATATAAACCTTCAAAATGGCACAATTAAATTACCATTTACAAATTTATCAATGTAGAATTCTTTTGGCAGACTTGCATTAAATATAATAACAAAAAAACAAAAAAGATAAAGTTTACCTCGGACTTCACAATATGAGTACAGAAAATCAAATGAACAATTTAATAATCCAACAAAATCAAATGGCTCCATCCTATATTAAATCCATAGGACAATGTTGAAAAAACTTAGCTCATAGTTCCTAAAAACATGAAACTGAAAATCATATCCACATAGATGGTTTATGATTTGTATAATGTCAAATAAACTAGGAGATCATATAGATGGTTTTCCGCCTGAACTGAGACATAACCATTAAAGTCTAGGAAAATGAGCATTGCATTCATCACCCAAAACTGCCCGTGAATAGAAATGCATTTTCCTTTCTTTCCAGTTTGATCTCCCCACTAGATGAAGATCACTATTTATATAAACCTGCAAACTTGGAACTATTTTTTTAAAAAATCTGTAAACCACAGAATTTCATATTTAAATGGAATAATATAATTCCTTTACAGAAATATAGCAGCTAAAACCCATAAATTTTGAAATAAAGATCATGTTCTGAAATTGATTTTAAAAAAAAATTTCAAGAATTTTCCAAAATGAATAACAAAGATCTAAATACAGAACCAAACACTCATTATTCTTCTTTGCTTTCAATTATAATAAAAAAATCTAATCAAAACAAATCAAGGAATTGTGTAACTGATATACAAACGAACAAACAATTAGTTAATTTTTCAAATCTGCGGAGATCCATAACAGCTCTAGAATTATTTCACAGAATATATACTTTTTGTTTTTATTCAAAAAAGTGTAAGTAAAGAAGAAAAAATCAGAAAATTGTAGTAAATGAAGAAGGAAAAAAAAAAGGTCAAGAAAGGACAGAAAAAAATAGTGAAAAAAACCGCCATAAGAAAACAAAATCAGTTACCTTGTCCGCTTGTAATCGCATTTATTACCACAGACAAACACTAAAAAAATCTTTTTTAAAAAAATAGAAAGCAGAGGCAGATCTTACCTTTTGTTTAAGTTCTCAGCTTCCTCATCTGTAACTTGACCTCCAAACACTACCTTACTGATCCCATCCGATGGCTATAAAATAAAAATCAATTTTAATAATAATAACAAAAACAAAAACTAATCAGCAGCTAATTAAGATTCAACAATTTAGAAAAAGGTGAAATGAAATGAAATGAACCTGGTGAGAACGAGCGGCAGAGCGAGGAGAGGAGGCGGAGGCAGGAGGCGGAATCTCAGACCAAGTGAGTAGATCTGCTGTAGAAGTGTGTGGTTTCCTCACCGGAGTGCTCCTTTCCATAATTACTATAATTAATTCACACTAATCAAAATCAAAAGGAAATGCACTCCACTTTTCGCAAAGCCAAACACAACACAAGATCGAAGTGATTTCGTTCAGCTCTTGGCTATGGATTTTCAGGCGAAGATTAACAAAAGGAAATGACCAGATGCAGGCAAAGCCCCGATCTAGCAGAAGTTACTGTTTTTAATGTGAGGAGTGGATGCTGCCGCTTCTTCTTCTTCTTCTTCTTCTTCTTCACTTCACTTTCTCTTTGGTTTCTCTGTTTTAAAAGCAAAGAAAAGAAATGAATGGGTGAGTATATATATAGAACCGGTTAAATAGGGGCGTGTTTGGTTTAGTTTTTCTCTCTCTCTCTATCTCTCTCTCCTCCAGCTCTACTCTACTTACTTACTGTTAGTGAATTTGAATCTCGTACCGCCCACTCTTCTTTTATGCCTAGCATGTGCGTGGGCTCTCGGTCTATTATTACTGGCAGGTGCCGGTTCGGTATTGGATTAATTGTGTGTTTACTAAAATGCCCCCCCTCCGATCAACTATTTTTTGGTTTGAGCATTGTTATAAGTAATGAATGTTATTTACCTAATTCAAAGAGTTTAACTTTGTTTTATCTTTAAATCTTGATTTTTTGTTTTGATTTGCTTCCGTTATAATATTTCAAAATTTGAAGTGTGTTTGTACCGAGATCTTTTTTTTTTTTCGAATTTAAATTGGGTTTTGGAAGGAGTATTGATTTGGGATTTGATTTCAGATTTTTCCTTTTTAAAAAAAACATTATCTAATAATAATAATAGCAAAAAACAAGTAAAGATTTGTTTATGCTAATTCAATATTTCATTTTTTTTTTTTTGTAGATTTCAGGATTTAAATCTCTAAAATTTAAATTGTATGTAAATTGTAAATATAAATGTAGTCTGCGAATTTTGGTCAAGGCATATAAGCATATGTGGCTCAAGCACTCCGAAGCATGTAGACATGTAAAGAGAAGGGACTCAGTTCAAGTTCCCCTTCCCAAAAGAATGGAAAAAAAAAAGGGAAATGCAAGTATTACAGATTTATAGTGTTTGTCAAAAGGTTTACATACTTTATAGCACATATTGTTTAGCAAAAGCTTATGGTTCTACTAGATAATTGAGGATGGAGTTCTCAAAATTTAGTGGTAGGTTTTGGCCATCTGCAAGAAAATTTGTTTGTTAATTTAAAAGTGCGGATTTAAATCTCACTCCATCTTTTTCTATTTTTTCAAAAATTAATAAAAAAAATTTGCAAGTACTTGAAATTTATATAATTATATGAAGTAATCATTTTGCTTAATAATCTAAATTGATTAGTAATAGTAGCTAATATAAAAAAAAAAATAGATGTGTATAGTAAAGAATTATTACATTGCACATTTTCTTTTAATCAAATCTTTATTCATCTTGTGGAAATTGCATTGCTTTATTATCAACGTCCAAGGTAATTTTCACTGATGTTACTTAATTTTTAGCAAAAATTCTATCATAGCATCTCATTTTTTTTTTTTATCATTTAAACCAGTATAACCTTTTTCTTAATTACCAATAAAGTGTTTGGATCGAATTTCCGACGAGCTGAGTACATGGTACACTATATGACATTTGACATAATGAATGATGTTAACGTGTAAAGCATGTGTAAAATGTCATATCATATAAGTGTGACACGTGATACCATATCAGCGCCACGTCATATGTAAGAAGGAAAAATTAGACACATGACATTGACATTAGCATAATGAGACACTAAAAATGAGATATTGTAATGGGACCTTCACTAAAAGTGAGATGCCGTAATAGAATTTTACTGAAGGTGAAATACCGTAATGGAACCTTCACTAAAAGTTGGATATTATGAGTAAAATTTTTTGATTTTTTTGTAGTTATATTTATTTGTATAATTGAATTTTTTTTAACCAAAAATTTTATTGATAATTAAAAAAAAAGATTATACCATTTTAAGTGACAAAAAAATAGAATACTGTAATAAGATCTTCTCTAAAAGTTAAGTATGAAAATTACTCTAACGTAAAACAAAGGGTGATATTTTTGGTTGCTCGTGACAATGTCAACAATAGACAATGGTAGCTTTTATATTCTTTCCCAATTTCGTTCAAAAAAATATTCTTTCCCAATGTATTTTCATTATCTTTATTAATTACCAACATACCGGAAAAAGCACCCATTGACCCTTTTTCTCTTGCTCAATCAAAAATAGATTGAACCCCTTCCCAAAATCCCCCAAAATCGTTGTTCAAAAAAAAAAAAATCAAAAATAGATTGAACCCAACTGCCAATTCATGATCTCATTCGAAGCACAAGGCTACACACACCACATTTTTTATTCCAAGAAATGCATCATTTTCACTTTCTCCACACCACATCCCCATGTGACCAAATCAACCTTTGATTGATGCTCTCTTTAGCTCAATTCTCTGTTCACCACTTGAAACATAATCATTTTTTGTGGGGGCACATATCGAGCTTCACGTGTGGTGAAGTGAAACTAGGCAATGCCGATTCTAATCCAATTGCGTGGATATATGGTCATTTATCACATTAATCTCGCAATTAACTTCTTTTCTTTTTTTAACCTTTTCCCTAATCTTTCCAATTTAGGAATAATTTATTGCAAGCAAGCAAAATGCATTAATAGAAAGGGAAATTTCTCTTTAAGCAAGAAATGTGAGCTAACAGCAAAAAGATTGTGGGTTGAGGAGTTGTACCTTTCACAATTGAGATAAATCTAATCTATCTATATGTGTATACAAAATTTATCAATTTTTTTTTAACAACTAGAAGGTTAAAAGGGGAGTGGGGAATTGAACTCGTTACCTCACTTTATAATATCTATCACATGAGCCACTAAGTTACAAAGGAATGACAAAAAAATTTACAATTTATTCAAGTCTATAAAAATTATGAAGATTGTAATTTACAAATTTATAGTATGATCTATATATAATTAATTTAAAATTTTTTCTCATTACTGATAAAACATATTCTATATATTGCACAAATACTAAAAAATATCAATTTTATTATTTATTGTTATAATATATATTTTTATAAAATAAATATTATTATAATAATAATTACCATTAATTTAATTTTTTATATCAACTTATTAACAACTCTTGATTTCCAAGTGATTCTCATAATCAATAACAATCGTTAAAATCAGTTGATACGGTACTATTTTTATTTAAACAACAACTTGAGTTTGAGTTATGGTATATGTAATTATTATAGACACCTCTCGGTTTGGGCCCGCAACGAAAGCTGGGTAATGAGATAGTCCGAATCTCAAATGCAAGAAGAGTCCGAGATCTTCTTAGAATAGATTCGAAAGCTTAAACTTAACCCAAACCCTTTTAACCAAGCCCAAAACACATGACCCAGACTTAACCCAAAGCTTCAAGCCCATTAGCCTTCACTTTTGGCCCAAAGCCCAGACCAAGCCTGGGTGAAGAGGCGATCGCCTCAACGAAGAGGTGCCGCCTCTTCACACTAGACATCGGTGAGGCGTCGCCTCTTCACACCTATCCCCTGCAGCAATAAATGTTATTTATTGCTGCATTAAACTCAAAAATCCACCACATTTCCTCTACTCTACACATTTTTTAGTAAAGGGAAGACTTTTAAGGCAAAAATCAGCTGGAAAAGAGGAAGTAATGATGAATAATACATGGTGGAGAGTGGACCTAAAATTTTAGGAAATTGGAGAGAGAAAAGGTAAAGGCTTAAGTAGAGGTTTAGGCTGATATTTTAAGGGACTTGGCCATTATTAA
>CATIWK010451150.1:0-15975 GCA_949634005.1 Mallotus japonicus
AAGCAATTCGTCAAGGATGTTGTCTACAAGATATACATGGAGGAGAAGCTGCAGGATCAATTCTTGTTGGTTATCAGCACCACCTCCATTGCATGACAAAGATGAATGAACGTGAAAGGGGCAGGGAGAGAAGGGAACGTCAGAGAGAAGGATAGGGAGAGAGAGAGGGGGAGAGAGAGGGAAAAGGAAAGAAAAAAGGGTTTAAATTTTTTTTTTACAGGTGTAAAGGGGTCCACATCAGATGCCACGTCTGTAGACACGTCAGCCTGTCTAATAGTGTTAATGGATTTGGCACACTTTTGCTGACGAAAAAAATCCACGGGGTAGTGTTTTGTCAATGAAAATTCCACGGAACTAAGTTTGCAAAACGCATAAATCACAGGGTACCAAATTATACTTTCCCCTATTTATAAATGTCCGACAAGAGTTTCAAGGTGCCATTACAACTCCAAACATGAGGCTTGAACCGCTTTCTTTCAATGAGCTGCACAACCAACTTCTGGCTCAAGAAATTATCGTTAAAAGTCATCAGGAACCTGCATTAGCTAATATTGCTTATAAGCCACCTTCCTTATCTACTTCACCTTCCTCATATGCTTCTCCATCTTCATCGATTCTGCCAACTCCAACATCTGTTCATAATCTCAGGGTCAATTTCTTCCTTCACCTATGAGACCATGGCAACATTAGAGACACCATGGTAGTAATACAAACTGTTAAATTTATGGTCTCTCATATCACACAATCAACATTTATTACAAACAATATCAAAGTTTCAATCAACAGTCAATGTTCCAAAGACCATATTTTCCTCAAGTTAATATTGCTTAAGGAGAATTAATCTTTTCATCTGGTGCTTCATGTTTTCAGTCACGAGTTGTGGACATTGGTGCAACAACACACATCACACTTGATCTTGGATCACTTCATCTCTCATAACCCTATGATGTCACAGACCAACTTCTCATTAGTAATGGTAAAGGTTTGTTAATTGTAAACTCTAGTAAATTTTGGCTATTTTTCTTTTTGATAAAGGATCAAACAACCAAAGCTGAGCTCCTAAGACACGTGAATGAGCATGGTCTCTACAAATTTCCATCTTCGACTACAGTTGTTGTTGAGAAAGTATCATTTGACATCTGGCACTCTCGTTAAGGACATCCACATGACTGAACTACATATCAAGTTATTGAAGACCATTATCTTTCTTTTTCTCCCATAAATAAATTAGCCAAATGTGACTCTTGTTTACTTGTCAAACTTAGTAAATTTCCATTGCTTTGTTGTTGATCATCATAGTACTAAGCCTTTTGAAATTGTTTATTCGAATGTTTGGAGACCATCTCCTTATTTATCTAATTTTTGTTTTCGCTATTTTGTCATATTTATCAATTATTTTAGTCATTTTACTTGGATATATTTCATGAAGAACAAAGGTAAAGTGTCTAATATTTTCCTTGCCTTTTAATCTTGTCGAGAAACAATTTCCTATCACCATTAAAGCATTTCAATTAGATTTTGGAGGGGAATATCAAAAAGTTAGTTCATTCTTTGAATCTCAAGGAATCATGCATCACATTGTTTGTCCTTATACATATGAACAATATGGAGTTACGAAGCATAAAATTAGGCATGTTGTTGACACTGGACTAACCCTTTTAGCTTTATATGTTCCTTTCAAATACTGGCCTTATGCTTTTGACACTACCACTTCTTTAATCAATGGTTTGCCTATACTAGTTTTGCAAAATCATTCTCCTTTCTCTATATTTTTTCATCATTCACCTAATTACAAGGATCTTAAAATTTTTTGCTAATTATCCTTTATTACAACCATATAATTCTTATAAATTCTCATTCAAGATTAAAGCCTGTGTTTATTTAGGTCCTTCTACAACTCTTTATGGTCATAGATGCTTGGATCTTCAAAATGGTTGAATTTACATTGCCTGACATATTAAATTTAATGAGCATAATTTTCCTTACAAATCAAATAATCTTGCAGTCACACATTCAGCTAATCACTATGATAATATTCCTTGGCTACGTCACTCATACCATGCCTTCAGCTATGGTTTATACCTCTATCTTATCTCCTACTTTATCTACTAACAATTCTATTACTACTCACGTGCCAACTCCTATATCTTCATTATCCTTATCTCATTCAACCTTTTCCTCATCCTTGTCCATAAATCAATAACATCCACCTTTTAATTCTTCCTCTTCCTTATCTCCACCAAGCTTAAATTTAGTTATTGATTTTAAGAAATACAATCTCCACCAAGTTTTTCCAAATCATGCTCTCTCTGTAACTACTCCACCACCTATTTGAACCCATCAAATGCAACTTTGAGAAACTACCATGCAAAAACATCATGCCATTATTTATATCCCTTCTCCTGCTAATTCCTCTTCTCTCTAAACTGAGTCGATCTCTTACACTTAAACTGTCAAACATAAGGAGTGGCATCAAACTATGCAAGTTGAATTTGATGCATTACTGTAAACAAAGACTTGGAGACTTATTCCAAGACCATCTAGCTGTAATATGATAAGAAATAAATAGGTATATTGAATTTAATGGAATCCTGATAATTTTATTGCTCGTTTTAAAGTTCAGTTGGTTGCTAAGGGATATCATCAACAGAGTGACATTGACTTCTCTGAGACCTTTAGTCATGTTGTTAAAATTATAACCATTCAATTGATAATTTCTCTTGCATGTATGTATCATTGGTTGCTCAAACAAATTGATGTCTCAAATGCATTCTTGCATGGAATTTTAGATGATCAAGTATCTATAAAATAGCCTCAATGCTTTGTTGATAGTGCTCATCCATATTCTGTCTATTTACTCTAATGATCTCTTTATGGCTTGAAGCAAGCCCCTCGAATATGGTTCAAATGGCTTAGTAATTTTCTGGCTACTCTTGTTTTCATGGTTCTAAGGCAGATTTATTATTATATATTTTTCGGAAGGATGATGCATTGGTTATTTTACTGGTTTATATTAATGATATAATTATCATTAGTTCATCTTCCTTATTGATCACTCATATATTTCAATCCTTGAAGACTGAATTTTCGGTGAAAGATATAGGTGATTTAGCATTCTTTCTTAGGATTCAAGTTACTTCTAACAATGATGGCATTTTCCTTTATGAAAAGTAATACCTATTAGATCTCATTCTTAAAACCGGCTTACAAAAGGCTAAAGGTTGTCTTACACCATTGGCAACTTCCCCTCCTCTTCGAAAGGATGTTGGTTCTCTCTTTTCAAATCCTAAACTAGACAAGGTTGTTGGTACTCTACAATATGCTACAATGACTAGATTTGACTAAAAGGACCTAGAGGAGAGTGCATATAGAAAATTTGGAATAAAAAATTAAGAGAAAAATTAAGGAAATTAGAAAGAGTTTAAGATAGGGATTGAGAAGGAACACAAGAAGTTTGGTTCCTCAATGAACCTATATCTCTACCTAACTTATCACTTAGTTAGGATTCTCTAGTCACCATTTATTATCTATTAACTTCTTAGATAGAGTTACAAAATGAGTTTCATGGCTCAACTTTAACCTTACAAAAATGGAGCTTTTCTTGGCTAAGCTGTAACCAATTCTCAATATTCCAAGTGTTTTATGGATAATACTTTAACTAATTCTTCTAGTTTAAATTCCTCACTTTCCTTTGTTAGCCTAAGAAAGGAGATGAAGAAGAATCTAAGTTAGAACACACCCCAAATACTCTCAATAAAATAATTTTACAACAATGATAATTTGATAGTACAATTAATTTCAAAAGCAAATAATGTTCACCAAAATTCTCTAACCTCTTAAATGAGGTTAGGTAACAAGTATTTATAGTCGAGGATGGAAAAAAAGTTATTAGGAAGTCATTCCACTATTTTCAAGCTTCTCTTACTTCATTAAATGTTTCTTCAACTTTTTGTAGAAAATTGGAGGCTCACAATCGTGACCTATGAGAAAAGTAGTCGTTGCAAGTAGATTATAATTGTTTAAAAGTTGATAGCTAGATCATGACTGCCATCACGTTAATGATCCTAATCGTAAGGGAGTAAATTAATAAAAAATTAATGCATAAAATAAATATAATAAGAGATAAGAAGAGATGCGAGGGTCACTGCCTTCAACCTTGTCTTCAGTCTTCATTTTCATCTTCATCACAGTCGTGAGACATTGATCACGACCATGATCACACCCCTCACAATCATGACTAGGATCCTAAGGGTCACTGACTTCTTTGGCTCTTCCCGTCTGCTCTTCTTTACAACTGTGATCATCCTTAATCATGAGCATGACTCTGCTCCTCATGATCATAACTGAGATCATAAGGGTCTCTACATGAAATCCTTAAACTTGCTCAATTGCCTTACAATCATGATCTTATATTCATGATCGTAAGCAGGCTTCTCACGGGCAGCCTCATGGTCGTGATTGAGGCCATGAGGGTCTATCTCCTAAACTTAACTTGAGCGATTTTGAAAGAGTTGGATCATGGGGATGCTCATGGTTGTGACTCCACTCGTGAGCATCCTACCACTTTAAGAAACTTGAATTTTTCACCTACAAATGAGAATTATTATGAATCTAACTTATACAAACTTAAATCACACACATTAGTAACTCAAAATTAAATTGTTAAAGTCAAAATAAGGGTGATTAGACCTTGATCATGCAAATGGTTAATACAGACATTACTTTCTCTATTAATAAGTTGTGTCAATTTATGCATGCACCCACAAATTTGCATTGGCAAGCAGATAAACGTTTACTGCATTACATTAAACACATTATTGACCATTCACTATTTTTTAGTCAAGTCTCACCTTGTCAATTGCAGTTTCTTTTTTATAGTGATTAGGGTGGTTTTCCGGATGATCAGTGTTCAACAAGTGATTATACAATTTATCTAGGTACTAATCTAATTTCCTTAAGTGCCAAGAAATAGCTACAATTGTTCGTTCTTCTTCAGGGAGCAAATATAAAGCTCTTGCAAAGACCACTTCAAAGTTACTTTGGATCAAATTTTTGCTTGCTGAAATGTCCATGATTCCACCTACACCTGCTATTCTATGGTGCTACAATAATGGTGATATATATATGTCCTCTAATTCAGTATTTTATGTTCAAACCAAACATATTGAACTTGATTATCACTTTATGCATACGTGAACAAGTTGCTTTTTTGGTACTATCAAGGTTCTTTTTTGTCCAACAAAGACCAAATTGGTGACATATTCACCAATCTATGGGTGTTCGACAGTTTCAAGCTCTTGTCTCCAAGCTTCAGTTAACTTCTTCACACCCATTGACTTGAATGGGGGTGCTAAAGTATTTGTCAAAGTAGTTCACTAGCTATATTATCTGGACATACTATTTGTAATTCAAACACAAGTAACGTGTATAGTCTTAGTAGAACATTATCATATTTGTACTTATTTTGGTACGATTAACATATAGTGAAAATCCTTTTCTTGCTCTCAGCTTCTACAAGATTTACCATACGATAATATGTTACTTTGATAGTTAGCATTTAAAAATTAAAGCATATAACTAATAACTATTGGAATCGGCTAGTATAGAGTTATTCTCGTATAAATGATCTTTTTAAATTTGAGCTCCGATATATGTAGTCACATTAAATCAGTTATTGAAAAATTTTTATCATTCTTATAGTTTTACCCAAGTCGAAATAAATTAATTAAAGTTTAATAAATTTTAAATATCAGTGGTCTAGATAAAAAAAAATTGCTAATACATTACAAATAAATGATACAAAGAATTTTTTTTTAGAACTAGTATTTTATTATTTTTTAGGACTAGTAGTTATTTGTTGAATGATATTAAGACACATTATTTTTTACATTTAATCTCTGATATTTAATAATTACAAAAATTTTAAATAAAAATTTTATGTACTCTTAAAATTTTACTTAAGAAAATTTGAATTTCTCATTATTTATACTAATAATTACAATGGTATATAATGGACATGAAATTAATGTAGATATATGGCATAATACATACATGATCTCCTGTATTTGTCACTTTTTGTCAGTTTGACACCTTAACATATAGTTTTACCATTTTGACACCTGAACTTGGTTAAAATGCACTAGTTTGCACTAATATGATGACATAATGCATCTACCATCCCCTGTACTTGTCACTTTTTGTCAGTTTGATACCTTTACTTGTAGTTTTTTGTCAGTTAAACCCTTATGATGTGGCGCATGCCGATTCGCTATTTTGTGCTACGTGTGCTGATAGGAGTTTCAAAATTACATTTTAGCCAAGTTCAGGTGTCAAAATGGTAAAACTATAAGTTGAGGTGTCAAACTGACAAAAAGTGACAAATACAAGAGATCATATATGTATTATGCCTAGATATATCTTGTACATGTATGAATTAATTAATGCTAGGTGCACTTAGGGGTGAGCATCGGTCGGGTTCCGGTCGGGTCAGAATTTTATTTTTTTCAATTTTCAAAACCGAACTGAAGTGAACTTTTTTGTAGGGTGTGCGGTTGGTTTTCGGGTTTCCAATCTTATAATAAAATAATTAAACAAAACAAAAAATCAAGACATGCGTGGTAGCCCAACGGGATGGACGCGCTCCCTTGATTGCTGACCTTGGTTCGAATCCCAGGAAGAACCATTTTTAGTCTTTTTTAGGCATTTTTTAGTATTTTGTCTTTTGTAATATTGCTAAAAAAGATTGTTGGTTATGGGCCTTTGCCACTTTGCCAGACACAGCTCACTGCTCTATTTTAATCATATTTATATATATAAAGACTAAAGTTTGGGTTATTCGGTCGGGTTCGGACGGAACCGAAAATTTACAAATATATAAAAACACCAACCGACCCGACTCCAATAAATTCAGTTCCGATCAGGAAAATTGGGCGGTCGGGTTTTGCTCACCCCTAGGTGCACTCATGCACGGTTACTCATTACTCTTTTAACATAGAAATACAGTTCTCTCCGTCCCTAACCATGTGTATATATGCATTCTTTGCTTTTCTTTATTTTTTTCACTCATTTCTAAGTCAATTGGCGCCAATGAGTTTTCTGGCCATTACTTGTAGTACCTTTCCTTTCTGTGGCTTTCTCCTTCACATGCTCATTTCAGGATCAGGACCATTCCCTCCACCATAATATTAAAAAAAAAAAAAGTACATATGCCTATGTGGGTGCCTAATTATCACCAAGAAGTAAGGGTTATATCCCATTAAATTCACTTCTGTACTTTTGCTACTCAATCACATATTATTGTTATTAGGAGATAATTACTCTAAATCCAAAACAGGCAATTCTAGTAGTAGTACTCTCACCAATCCAATTATTTAAAAAAAAAAAATGAAAGCAAAGCATATTTTAAAAAAATAAAGGGTCCCTTAAATTTTGGCTTTAGCACATGGGTTTTCTTTAGTAGCAGAGTAAGTTGTCACTATCATCACATTCACAGTAGTATGGCAGTTGTGCTACACCATGAGACAACAACAACAACAAGAGGCAAAGCTGGCCATTTTTCACTGAGATATTATGCCAATGCCACCACCACCACCATCCCACACACACTCTCTCTCTCTTTGCCCACTGCAGCAATCATCTGTACAGTGAGTGACTGTCACCATGCTTGCTTACCACCCCCATACTCAAACATACATTACTACCATTCTGAAAATCTTTTTCTGCCATTTTATGCCTGTTGCTTGCTCCCTTTAATTCCTTTTTTTTTTTAATCGAGCCCATTTATGGAGAAAATCAAATAAGAAAGCAGAACACTCTACCACTGTATTTATCATACATGTATGTTTTGCAAAAAATAGAGACACACTAGATTTGGTTCAAAAATATTGTTTTGTTTTTGCCTTAAAAGATTAAAAAAAAGGATTGGAATATAATATATTAATAAATTAACTTTCAAATCCCAATGCAAAGAACTGAGATTATTATTATTATATATTGTGATTGTAGTTGTTCAAAAAAAAAATATATTGTGATTGTCACAAATTAATATATTAAGAATTCTTACTAGTATCTGCTTCAAAAAAAAAAAAAGAATTCTTACTAGTATTCAGTTCACTGAATTCTAATTCGGTTGACTTCGAACAAAATTGTAAAAGCACTAAAAAGTTTTTAATAACTAATTTAACTCCATTCAAGGAAAATAAATTTAATTACTAAGTTTACATCTAATTCTTTTATTTAATTCTTTTTTCCTTTTGATAAGTATCATTAAATAAAATGGACTAAAATTTAAAAAAACTAGAGTCTCTTAAGAAGTATATATATTCTTCTCATTTTTTTTCATTACATATTTAATGACAAAATATGTAACCCAAAAGAAAAAAAACTAATGAAGAAAGGAAAATTATAGAACTTGGATGCCAATAATTAACATGAAGGATAAAAATGACAGAAAATTTGGAAAAATATACAAAGAGCTAGAAACTTGCAAACTTTCTTTCTCATTTACTTCCCTCTAATACTTTGTCTCCAACCAAACAGAAAAAAAGAAAAAAAAACATATATAAAATCTAAAACAACAAGGAGATCCTCTCCCTTTGCATTAATAGTAAAAATCTAGCAGGAAAAAATATATATATATTATAGTATTACAGCATTCTCGCTATCTTCTCGAGTAGTATCAGTAGCAGTAGTAGTAGTAGATCCATAAAACTCGATCAATCTTTGCAAAACAAAGACTTGAGTTCTCAAGACAACAATGTAATCAGCAGTTTCCTGAAACAACTGGTCAGCTTTTACAATCTCCCCATTGTTTGCAGGGATGAGGTTCTTGAGAGCTTCCAGCTTGTCTGATACCTTTGATGATGTAGAAGAGCACATGCTTCTTTCAGCTAATTTCTTGCAGACACATCCTGCAGCATTTATTCTTCTTCTCCTTCTTCTTCTTCTAATTTTCTGAAAGATTGATGTGGGTGTTCTTGTTGCTGCTGGTGTATTCCTTCTTGTTGGGGTTTTCTTCTTCAGAGCATTGATCTTGGAACTCTTTGAGAATGAGCTCATGGTGACGGTGATGGCGGTGAGTTTAAGTTGCTGGAAAGAGCTGTGTATGTTATAAGATGAAGAGAGTCGACTCGAGAGGCTTAAGTAATGAAAGCTTTGGAATTTGCCTTTTGGTTTACTAGTTTATTACGAAAGCGCCATTCTTTTGCCCTTTTCTTTGTCTCATCATCTCTTCTTCTTCTTCTCTCCTTTCTTCCCACTCTTTTACACTTTTTTATTATTTTAAGATTTTTAAGATTGCTTATGTAGGGCTTTTGTTTTTGGAAAATATCTTAGATTCATAAAAAAAGTAATTAGTTAATTGTTTTAAAAAAATATACGCATAGGTTGAAAATAGTATGTGACTATAACTAATCTGATTTAATTTAGACAGAACTATAAAAAGGTAAAGAGTTCATAATAATTAATTTAATGCGATTGTATATATTACAACTCAAATCCATGACGTTACTTAAACAAAAATAGTTATGTCGGATGATTTTAATAATTGTTGATCATAAACATAATTATTTGACTATTGCTATGTTTTTTTTATTAATAAGGAGGTCATATGACCTAAATTTTGATGGACTGCATAAAAAGGAGCAGTTATTCCCTTTAAATCGACGACATCATGAATCGAACTCTGCACCTTAAGATACCCTTAGAGAGGAGTTACACTTGATTACTCCCTTAAAGATGATACTACATATTTATTAGTATTAGAAAATATTCAAGTGTATTACATTTAATGTTTAAATTTATATTGTATTAGAATTTTATAAATGTAAACTATATTTTTTTTTTTGTATGTCCACGAGGTGTCCTGAACAGACCCCAACTATGGGAGGCATCTTTAAGCCCGTACCACATCCAGACTAATCATCGCTCGCACCGGACTTCCCACGAAGGGCTAAAGTGCTCCCAATCAAGGCATTTCCATACATGAGCGGGGTTCGAATCCTTGCCCTCACTTAGCATTTAATGTTTAAATTTATATTGTATTAGAATTTTATAAATGTAAACTATTTAGATATTCAATGATTCAATGTAATATTATGAATATAAGCAAAAGACTCCATAATATTAATTGATTGAAATATCTATTATTAATCATATAATTATATTTGATTGTACATTATTTAAATACATATAAATTCGCGGTTGATTATGGTGCATATATTCCTTCTGTTCCTAAATAATTTTCGTTTAAGAATTCTTCACATAGATTAAGGAATGTATTTAATATATGTATAAAATACTATACTACCCCTCAACCAATTATTAGTTTTATATAGAGTCTCAAAATGAGTAGATATCTATTCAATTAATTCTCCTATATTAAATAAGGGTGAAATAAGAAAAAAAATAGTTAAAATACATTGATAACTTAAAATGACAATTATTTAGGAACAAAATTAAACTTCTAAAACGGCAATTATTTAGGAACAAATGGAGTAATATATTAGTTTAATCTAAGAATTTTCCTTTAAAAAGAATCCTAGCTCTTGGATTGTAATATAGAAACTTGGGTAAAATGGTGAACAAATAAAATAGAGAGAAAATTCAATTAATTTTATGACACAAAACTATTATCCAATATTTTATAGTAAACTCTGCATTATTTATTTTGTAAAGATATTAAAGTTAGAAAATTACTCATTTGAATTTGTCATGGCAACAAAATCAAAATTTGGCAAAAAAAATAAAAAAGGGTCTATTTGATTAAACTATTGTTAGTAGCTGATAGCTAATTAGTACTAAGTGTTTGGTAAAATTATAACAACGAGATATATATATATATATATATATATATATATATATATATATATATATATATATATAAGTATATTATTTAAAAAAGATTGTCTAATAAAAGTAGATATATTTATTTTTTGAAAATTATATAAATAAAATCATCTACAATATTTTTTATTATAAACATTAAATAATTTTTTTTACCATATATATTATTGTTATATAATTTAATGCTTATAATAAAAAATATTATAGATGATTTTATTTATATAATTTTAGAAAAATAATATATCTACTTTTAGTTAAACAATTTATTTTAAATAAAATACTAATATTGTTGCTATCATTAATATTAGAAATAATCAGTTATAAAATTATTTATTAATATAATTTTTAGTATTTTTATTTGTGTGGTTAAAATTTTTAATAACTATAATATTAATATTTTTAATAATTATCAAAATAATAATTTATTAAATAATAATAATTAGTTAAAGTTAAAAAAAGGTAAGAGTAAGATAATAAAAATAATATAAAAAAAAGAGTTGTTGATAAAAAGCTCCAAATTTGAGCTTTTATGAACTTGTACTGTTTGGGGTTTTAACAGCTACCAACTCCTTTTCAAAAACATTTTTAGCTGTTGAAAAGTGAAAAGTTAACAGCTGCATCCTAACAGATAAAACAAACACCCCCGAAATATGTTTGGTTCAAATGAATTTGGAATTCATTTGTTTTATTTAAAATTCATTTGCAAACAAAATAAATTTTTTAGTGGAATTAAACTAAATAAGGCATAAATTTTTTGCTTTCTCTGGGATTTCGGGCGCCATTACACAATATATATATATATATATATTGAGAATAGCCATTACGCAATATAAAGTATTATTAATTGAGTACTTTTTTTTCTTGCGCTCAATATATAAGAGTTAATTATAATTAAGTGCAGAATATTAATAAAATTAATTATGAATTTGCGGTTTATGTGGACTATAAATAATGTATATTTTTTAAAATAATTAATTAAATAATTTTAATAATTTAAGATTATAATTTAATTAAATAAAAAAATAAGAATTTATTAAGTTTTTGCTCTATATATATATATGTACGATAATAAATAACTAAATAAATAAATTAAAATAAAAAATAGAAAATAGTTGAAAAATAATATTTTAATTAGAATAAAAGATATAATTGTTTACAGAAATGAAACATAGAATAGAACATATGTATTATAAAATAAGATTTTTTATATTTATTATAAAAAAATATTATGAATTTTAATAACTCAACTTATAAACTTATAGAGGTGAATCTTGAATTATGAAGATGAACACTTGTAAATTTAATAATATATATATATATATATATCTATTAGTTCACTGCACATTTATTGCTATACTAATAGATGTAACTGGATCCAAAATTAAATAGTTAATTTTGGAAAAATTTATTGTATATTATTAAAAGTTATAAATTTAATTTTGAACTATGAGCAAAATTATGATACTTTTTTTAAAATTTAAAAATAATAAAAAATGGTAGTTAATACTTAAAAAAAATCTATGAAGAAATTCAATTTTGACATTCTCCAAAGAATAATCCCTTATTCATGGATTCTATTTTTTGGTTTCAATTGAAAGCAAGTTCATGATATTTTTGTCAATAATGTCTTCAATTATATTTGACGGTCAGATTTATAATATATATCATATATTTTTATACTTAAGTGTTAATTAATAGAAACAAATTATGCATTTCCAAAAAAAAAAAAAAAAATTATGCATTTAAATGTTATAAATTTAATCATCAGGCATAACACAATCAAACAAATTTTTTAAAATGTAAACTGTAAGTTCCTCCAAATTATAAGTGAAAACGACATAAAAATTTATGATTTTAAAATTTTAAATTGAATGCCTTAACTCTGTGATTGTTAATATATTTTTTTTTCTCTCACATACATCATATACTGTTATTGTTAATATATTGGATTGGATTAAGGGGGCATGTGGTTCGTACTCCGGAATTGGAATCAGAATGAGAATGAGAATGAGAAGGAATGGAAAAAAGAATGAAAATTTGAAGAAAGTGTTTGATTTCATTAGGAAATAATAATGGCAATGAGAATAAAGTATCATTTATAAAATTTTTCTTTGATAAAAAAATATTTTTGTAATTATTTTTTATATATTAAAAATTAACATTATAATTTTTTATATTAAAAATTAATATTATAATGATGTATTATAGAATATTTTTAAAAATATTATTATAATTTTTTTAAAAAAATTATAAAAAATATTTATTTTTAATAATTTTATTTTTTATTCAACCATTTAATGTATATTTTTATTAATTTGTATGTTTTATTTAGAAATTTTAAAAAATAAATATTAATATTTAAAAGTTTAACCAATTTATAATTTAATTGACTTGATTTCTAAGGGAATCAAAAGTCATTCGTTAAGAAGAAGAAGAGAATGATGATTTTCATTGATGGAGGAATCACATTCTTATTCTCATATTAATTATAGCCAATCAAACATTAGGAATCAAAATCGACATTCCGATTTCGATTTTCACTAAACAAACACAAAAACAAAAAAATAATTGTACGAGCTTGCTTGAGCAGTGGAACTGACTGATCATTTGATCGAATGGCGTTTTCTCAAAATTTATTTATTTGCTGACAGTGACATCTATCCAATTTTGTTTCCACGACGTGTTATTTTGTATTACTTAAAAAAAAAAAGGTAAATTATTATTTACCCTAGTGATTTGCTATATTATGTAACTTAGTCCAAATACTTAAATTTTATATTATTTTCTCCTTTTATTTTACATAATTATACTATTTATTTCTTCCATCAAATTTTTTGTCATAATTAACATTAACTGACATGATATTTTCAAGTAAAAACTATTTATGTTCTTTATTTAAATATATTATATTATTTATCCCTAAAATTTACAAGATATATTTTATTATTGAACTAATTGTTTAATAAATTTTAAGTTAAAATTATCATTAATTGATTATAAAAATGACAATTTTATTAAAAATATTTTAATAAAAATATAAAATAGCTAATTTTAACTTTAATTTAATCAAAGTTTTAACTAAATTACAATTAATTACTCCAATTTTAAATATCTTTAATTAAATACTAACTTAAAATATTTATATTGCATTAGAAGTTAAACAAGTAATTTTTCTTTATAACTTTAAAATACGATTTTTATTTATTATTAGTTTAAATTATTGAGTATATAAAACTATATTTATTAATAAAAAATTAGTAATTTTAAATAATTTACCCAGCAATTGAAACTAACAATTAAAATAAAAAATTAGATTTTAAAATTAAAAAAGAGAATTGATTTTATTAGTTTTTTAATGCAACATAAATAAATTAAGTTAATATTTAAGTAGATATATTTTAAACTAATACTAATTAATTGGTATTTAAAAGTTAAAATTATGTATTTTATATTTTTATTTATATAATATAATTATCATTTTATAGTTAAATTCTAAGAAAATTAGTTTAGTAATACAAAATATAATTTCTAAATATTTAGGAGCAAATAGTATAATATAGTCATATGGAGGGGAAAAATAATATTTACTCAGTAATTTTTATATCAATTAACAGTAATTGTAATAAAAATTTTAATGAAAGGGCTAAACAGTAAAATTTCACAAAATAGAAGGGAGGATAATATAAATTTGAAATGTTAGGAAACAAGTAGTGTAGTAAATAGTAATTCACCCAAACAAAAACTGGAGCAGCTTCTTTGAAATTTACTTCTTATTGTTTCATATTTATCTTTAAATGTACAACGCCTCATTGAAATTAAATTTTATAATTAACATCAATTTTTATTTTATTTTTAAGATAAAAATATAAATATAAAAATTGTTTTTTTATTAATATATGTGTACTATTTAATTTTGGGGCATTCTACAGTTACTATATTTTAAAATAAAGTAATGTGCTTTATTAACAAAAATTTATTTAAATTCACAAAAAATATGAAAAGAATATTAATTTCTTATAAAATAATAATATTTTTTTTTGTAAAGATTAATTAATATTTTTCATTATAATTTGATATTTTTTAGTTAAGTTGTTGTTTTATTTAAAAAAATCCTTTTTTAAGAAATTAACTTTTATAATTATATAAGTAAAATTATTATAATTATTTTTACATAAAATATTTTAAATTTACATAAAAATAGTGATAGTTTACTAAAAATATATCAAGTTATAATAGAAAACATTAATTCTTACACTTAGGAAAAATAATGTTATTTCACAAAAAATAAAAATTTTCTCACATTTTCTTAGAAACTAAAATAAATTTTTCTATATATTTTTTTTGCAAAATATGAATTTGAAAAAAGAACACTTTCTATTATTAAAATGGCACCAACGCTTAAAAAAAAACTTTTTATAGTTATATAAATTAATTTCATAAAAATAATTTATTTATTTATAGAGTCCAATTTAACAAAAAAGATATCAAGTTATAATAAAAAAAATACTAATTCTTATACTTACAAGAAAATATTGTTACTTTACAAAAAATAAAATAAAATTTTACAGTTTTCATAAATTAAAATAAAATTTCTTAAATAAAATAAAGTAACCGTAAAAGACACTTTAATTATATATATATATATATATATATATATATATATATATATATATATATATATATAAAAGTAAAATTCAGTTAATGTTTTTAAAATTGATATATTGACTTTTTTAAACAAAGAAAAGGGCAGTTCTCCTTAAAATAATGTTGGGAAAGCATAGGGTCTATCGATATGTTATTATTGCACGGCTTCCCTCAAATCACTTATTTTCCAAAATATAATATATTTTGAATTTTAATTTTAATACATATAATTGCATTAAATTAGTTATTAAAATTTTTTTATCGTTCTTATGGTTCTGTCCAAATTAAATTGAATTAGCTAAAATTTAATGGGGTTCTGAATATCGGTAGTTTCAATAAAAAGGTAAAAAGAAATTATTTTAATTCATCTATATAATAGTTGATACAAAAAATTCAACTTAAAAACCTAAAAAAAGATCACCTTAAATTTAAAATATGATTTAGCTCTGAAAATTACAACATCTTTTCAATATGGTTCTCATATTTTAA
>CATIWK010451189.1:0-11031 GCA_949634005.1 Mallotus japonicus
TCTTCACTCATTATTATATAAAAATTAGATAATTTAGTCATTTTTTAATAAAAATAAAATAAAATTAATAAAAATATAATTTTAATTTGATTAAAAGTCTATTTTCGATTTTAATTAGGTTAACTTCTATTTTGTCTCTAATAAAAACTGAATTCACTATAATATATTCTAATTTAATTGAAAGTATGTTTCCTATTTTAATTAGGTTAGCTTCTATCTTATCTCTAACAATAATTCTAATTTAATTGAAAGTATATTTTTTTATTCTAATTAGATTAACTTTTATTTTATCTCTAATAAAAATTAATTCAATTAAAATATAATTCTAATATAATTAAAAGTACGTTTCCTATTTTAATAAAAGTAGAAAACATACTTATAATTATTTTAAGTTAATATCAAATTATTATATAAATAAATAACGCTATTATTATTTTTAAAATTTTTATTTAATAATAATAATAATATGTTTAATTTTTTATTTACTATATATCACGAGTCAAATAAATTTTTTATTTACGTGTAAAACATGTAGTTGTTTACTGGTGTATATATATATATATATATAATTTTTTTGAAAAAAAAAGGCCAAATGCCCGTTGTGCTATGGCCAACAAAGTCAAAAAGTGGTGCAAATTTTATTTCAAAAGCTCAAACGGTCACCTAATTTTTTTATTTTTTAATTAAATTATATATAAATAAATAATTTAAAATGATTAAATTGACCATAGTAACATTTATATTTTTAGGATAGGTCATTTTAAAATAATTTTTTTCTATAAATACCTTCTCCCCACTCACAATTTTTTTCACAATTATTCACATAAATACTCTCTCATTCATTTTCTTTCAATTTTCATTCTCAATCTTCTCTTATAATCTTATTATTATTATTACTATTACTCTCTAATTTATTATTGTCATTATTATTATTATTATTACTACTACTACTACTACTACTCTCTAATTATTATTATTGTTATTGTTATTATTATTATTACTACTACTACTCTCTAATTATTATTATTATTATTATTATTATTATTACTACTACTACTACTACTACTGCTACTACTACTCTCTAAACCCCAGGATACGTAGAAAACTTAATTTTTGGTAAGAAAATTAAGTTCAAGCCCTTTAATTTTTTCAATTATTTTCATTAGTAATTTTAATTCATTTATTATTTAAAATTTATTTACTTCAATTTTTAGTTGCATTAATATTTTTTACTTAATTTAAATTATTTTAAAATTATTACAATATTTTAAATTATTTAAATATAATTAAAAAATTAAAAAATAATAAAAATAATCGTCCTGTATACGATTCAAGTTCGGTTCCATAAACTTTCAAATTAAAATTGTTCGGTTCCGAACCATGGCCACCCCTAGCTATAGTGCATTGGATTACTAATGGCTGCGTGCTCATAAATTATGCAGTTTTATTTAATATTATTTAACATCCGAAAATAAAGTACACATTTGACATGATCACTTTTATTCTCACCAAACTGAAAACAAAGAGATGGAAAAGCTCCCAATGACACTATTATGATCACACACCAGAATGCCTTTATTCTCACACAACAGACATGTACAACACTGAAATGAAACCTCATGCCATGGCTACGGCTGCAACGGACATAACCTTACAAATATTTTTCTTCTTATGATTATCACAATTATCTATTATAACATGATATGGTGGTTCAAGCCATTGATCCACACTAAAATGCTCCTTGTAACTATTTTCGCCACCAACCGCGACATTAACGTAATTAAGGTACCACCCAGGCTTATTTCCACTTCCGTCAGAAGCTATTTCCATTAAACAAAGCGGATAGGACGTGCAGTCTGCTATACCAATGAAAACGTCTGTATCTCCATTCTCGAAATAGTCGTGTCCGGGAAGCATAGCACCCCACACCTCTAGATCTGGAATAAACAGAGACTCACCCTCATAGTTTCTCAGTGTCAGGTTTATTTTTGCGTCGGTTCCTGCGTCAGTTTTTTTTCCAGTTTGTATTGTAATCGTATACAGACAAGTACTTGCCTGCGACGCAATTGTTCTTTCAGTTACAAAATCAGCACTTGCAATTTAGTTACAAAATCCTAATTTATATCTTTTTGATTTCGAGTGTAATTTCTATAAAAATTTTTGATCCATAAACAATTTATATTAGGTACTATTTTAGTACAAAATTTAAAAATAATATACAAATAAATATGATCCCTAAATTATAATTATAAACAATTTATATTGCTCTAAAAACATTTCTTTTGTTCTCTAATTGATTAATGTTTTAACATTATTTCTGAAATAAATTATTTGTCCATCATGATATAATTGAACACACGCATGTTGCATTGACGGTACTCAACTTTTCAATCAAATACAAGTGACATATCCAACTTTTAAAATGTAACATAAAACTTCCTAATTACCTTTTTTTTATTACCAATAAAGTGCCTTAAAAAAAAGTGTCTCAACCAGATTTCCGGCCAAAGTTGACTATGTGGCACACCACATGATATTTGACGTGGCGCCATATGTCACACTTTGTTGACATGGCACCACATGTCACACTTACATGACATGGTGTCACGTGATGTCACATGGCACTGATTGTGGCATGTGCATGACTGACACATCAATGTAATGGGACATTCACTAAAAGTGAGATATTATAATGGGATATTCGTTAAAAGTTGGGTACTGCGAGTAAAATTTTTTTTATAGTTAATTTTTATTTATGTAATTGGTTTTATTTTTTGGTGATTTACAAATATAATATAAAATAATAAATAAAATTTTATCACCACAAAAAAAAACCAATTATATAAAACACAAATCAACTACAAAAACCCAGAAATTTTTACTCATGATACCCAACTTTTAACGAGGGTTCCACTACGGTGTCTCACAGTTGGTGAAGGTCCTATTATACTGATGTGTCAGTCATGCAAATGTCATGTCAGTGCCGTATGGCACTACGTTACATAAGTTTGACATGTGGCGCCACGTCAAATGTAGTAATCTTTGTTTGGAAATCGGGCTCAGACACTTTATTGGTAATAAAAAGAAAGGTTAGGAAGTTTTATGCTACGTTTTAAAAGTGGGATACTTTAATGGCATTTGATTGAAAAGTTAGGTACCATGACTGTAAATAACCCCACACACACATATATGCAATATCATCAGTGTAAATAGCCCCACACACATATGAGTCCTTCTACAGCACAAACATTTGTATTTATACAAAGGGAATTAGAACCGTTATATTACTACTAATTTAATTGTAGTCATTGATACACTTTATAGGTATTAGTATAAAAAAATAATAAATGGTTATAATTAAATAAAAATAAATTTAACGGTTCTAATTTCATTTGTACATATATATAAATATTTGTACTATAGCAAGAGTTTATATATTCACAGAGAGAGAGAGAGAGAGAGAGATTTTTGTAAGGTCATGGAAGGAACTTACAGAAACAACAATGTTGGAGAAAGCGAAGAAGGTGAGAAAAGAAAGGAAGTAAGTGCTCACTGCCATGTTCAGAAAGAAAGAAATAAGGAAACTTTGCTTTTTTTGATGATATGGTTTTGGCTATATGATAATGCCCATATATATAGGGAATAATATACATGTAGTGACAGCAACCATTTGTTTTATAGAAAGTAAAGTTTCTAATAAATTCTAATTTTTTATATAAAAAAAAAATTAAACACGTTTTATGTTTGATTCAAATACATTTTGTTTCTTAGTGTTTTGGGATTGTTTGTCTGACATTATTCACATACTTTGTTTTTAAAAATATTAAAAACGTATTATAATTAGTTTTTTAAATTGTTATTTTGTAAATTGAATAATCCAATATATGTCGTTAGTATCAAAAGTATCTCCCATCTTAGCAAACATATTAATGTATAAAAAAAAAATTTTTTTTTTAAGAAAAAAAATATTGTTGAATCAATGAAAAAATTAATATTGTAAGCTGTATGATAATAACTAAGATAAAGAAATTATGGCTAAATATAATATAGAAATAACAATATTATTAGTTCTATAAATTATATTATTTTTACAATTAAGCCTATAAGTTATTTTTTATAATTAAGTTCTATCAATTTAAAAGAAAATTTCCGTCAGTTCTATCCGTTAGTCAAAACAATTTTTTGTTAGTCAACCATTAAAATCAAACCTTTTTTTTTTTACATTTCAGTCCTAAAACTATATATAAAAAAATGTTATTGTTGATATTTTAAATAAATAATATTTTATTTATTTATTTATGACTTATTTTATTATTTAACTTTTATATATAATAACTATATAACTAACTAAATGGTTTGTGGAACATGGGTCGGCCTATCTACCTGAGATCATGAGCATACAATTCCTAAACTACTTCTCTTACAACGTCCACATCTAGTGGGGATTGTTTCCTACAAGCGTAGGACTGGAATGGTGGATTCCCATTTGATTTCCCCTGGAAAAATGAAATTTTTTAAAAAATACCCATGAAAAACTAAATGTTAATTCTTTTAATATTGTATAGAATTAATAGATTTTATGAGTATGCAAAATAAATCATTATCTAATATTTTTATTAGAAGAGGAGTTAAATATTTTTTTGAAAAATTTTGTGTTTAAATATTCTTAAATTTTCTTTAAGGACAAATTTGTTTCTTAATATAAATGGTAGGAGTAAATATGTACTTTTGTTTAATATTTTTCTTTATATATATATATATAATTGTGAGTTCTGTGAGAATAAACACCGTTTAAGAGGGGTTTAAATATATAATTCTTAAAAATTATAAGGGTATATTTCCACTTTAAATATTAATGTTGAATGTAAGATTAACACAAACTTTAAAGGTGTTTTTGCACCTTTAATAGGATAAGAGACAAGAACTTAGGAGAGGAATAATAATCTGTGATGTGTACAAAGACCCAAATTTTTTCACTTTTGGGTTCACTAAAGAGCCGAATCACTGTCTTATTATCATTGGTTATTGAATGGACAAATTTTCTCACAATTCATTTGTTAAAGTACAAAGTAATTAATAATAGAAAACATTTTACATGAATTATCTGACAAAAGGTGCAGTTTACTCCCTAATGTTTGAGGCGAAGTTTAAGTAGGCTCATCATCTATTTTTTGGCTTAAAAACAAGGGAAAATTATCAATAACTACCCCGTAGTTTCACTCATTTTTGCTTAGAGGCGTGTGGTATTTTTCGTGACAAAGAGGTACATGTGATATACTCCATTAGCAACTAGAGGCAATTCACACTAACACCGTTAGAAATGATAACGTGACATGGACAACATTGAAATTTCAGACTGATTAAAAATCATAACCTCTGATTGAAAATGAATGGAATTACTAGGTACTTATTGGCACTTATCCCATAATAATAATAATAATAATAATAATAATAAGTTATTAATTAAAAAGTTAAAGTTGTACTTTATCTTCTCTTATTACAATCATGTCATTTTTTAAAAAAAATTTCTGTACAATAGTCTTTTGAATGTTAGGATAATATTCTTGATGATAATTCTTGTTGTTATTATTGATAACTCTTTGTTATTCAATTAGAGTTGTATATCTCTCTATACCTCATATATTATATATATCTTGTAAACATTCATTATTCAATACATAATCTACACAATAGTTCACATGGTATCAGAGCTGTAATTTTTTTTTCTTTTTCCCTTCTTTTTCTTTTACTTCCCGCAAACTTCTTTTCTTCTCCATGGCTAACGCAAATAACCAGGTTTCCCTTCCCAACCCGACTACAAACACAACAGTTGCAACCACCCATCATAGCTTTGCTATCAAATTAAATCCTGAAAATTTCTTGGCCTAGAAAACACAATTTTTACCACTACTCAACTACCACAGACACGCGAACTCACCCCATGCAATTGAGGCAGACCACTCTACAAAAACAACATGCAAATTTTTCCATTCATGACACTTCCAAACCGAACTTTCTCACCATTGAACCACACACATATTTACAAGCCACAAAGTACCCTGTATGGAATAATGCAATGTCTGAGGAAATAAATGCACTCCTTGCTAACTCTACTTGGGTTTTGGTACCAAGACCTCTTGATGCTAATGTTGTAGGTTGCAAATGCATTTATCAAATCAAGAGGAAATCTGATGGTAGCATTGACCGCTATAAAGCTCGTCTTTTGGCTCAGGGGTTCACACAAAAATCTGGACTTGACTACAAGGATACATTCAGCCCTATTATCAAAGCTACTACCATCCGCACAGTGCTTGCAATTGCTACTATGAAAAATTGGCAAATTAATCAACTTGATGTGTCAAACGCCTTCCTTTATGGCAATCTAGCAGAGACAATTTACATGAGCCAACCACTAGGATTTGTTGATTCTAACCATCCAGAATTCGTGCGTAAATTGCAGAAGTCCTTGTATGGGTTAAAGAAAGCCCCACGGGCATGGTTTCAGCGTTTGAGTTCTTATTTACTATCTCTTCAATTTGTTGCTTCAAAGAGTGATCATTCACTATTTATTTTTTGTAATGGAGCTAATGTGGTTTTTATACTTGTATATGTAGATGATTTAATTATTACAGGTTCCAATACTCAACTTGTCAACAATATCATCGCAAAATTGAAGTAAGAGTTCCCTATTAAAGACCCTGGCGATTTGCACTATTTCCTTGGGTTAGATGTGCATCGCCATACCGATGGTGTACTTGTCTCTCAACACAAGTACATTCTTGATCTCCTTCAAGGTACAAGCATGACCAAAGCTAAGCCTTATTTCACACCGATTGCCACCAAGCCTCCTTTACTAAAAAATCATGGTGAATCCATTCCTCAAGCTGAAGACTACAGGCGCATTGTTGGAGCATTGTAATATATCACGATCACAAGGCCAGATATTGCCTATGGTGTGAATAAATTATGTCAATTCATGAACTCTCCTAGTGAAGCTCATTGGATAGCATTAAAAAGGCTTTTACATTTTCTTAAAGGTACACCAACTAAAGGGCTTTTCTTTTCTTCTACTTCCACTCTTGCTCTCTTATGCTATACAGACAGTGATTGGGGAGGGGATGTTGATGATTGATGCTCTACAAGTGGTTATGGGGTTTTTCTTAGTACATCTTTAATTTCATGGATGGCCAAGAAACAACATACAGTAGCACGATTATCAACCGAAAGCGAGTATGAAATATGAGATTGAGAGAGAAAGATGCCACCTCTTTTCTCATGGCTGAATAAGCAAGCATTAAAGTCTCTAATCGTGATCTTTCTGCAGCTGAACTCATTCTTCTTGAGTCTCTTGTTCATGTTATTAGTCAAGTTAGTTTCATTTCCGGCGCTCAGGATCGTCTCTTATGGAATACTAGTTCATCCAGATCCTTCTCTGTTAATGGTCTTTATAGGCTTTGTCTTCAAAATTTGCGGAGTGTTGACTCTATTATTTTGCCTAAGCTTTGGCTAAATTTGGTTCCGGCAAAGGTTGAGCTTTTTTCCTGGTTTTCCATGCTTAATCATTTACCAACTAGGGACCGGTTGTTTATGTTAAATATTTGCCCAATTTCTCAGAATTGTTGTCCTTTTTGTGGTATTTTCGGTGAAATAATGGATCATCTTCTTCTTCATTACGATTTCTCTAGAAAAATCTAGTGCTACTTTCTTCGTTGGTGGGGTTTTTCAATTGTCATTCCTTGTCAATTTATTTTATTTCATCAGCAGCGGTGTGGTATGGTTTATGGCAAGTTTCAGCATTCATTTTGGATAGCTTTATTTTTTACAATCAGTTGGTCTGTTTGGCTTCATCGTAACGATATCGTTTTTGGTTCTTCATCTCCATCTCCATCTTTACTGCAATTAAAGAAGCTCATTTTCATGCGTGTTTCCGCTTGGATGAAAGCTACATCCTTAGCCTTTCCTTACTCTGCTTCGGATTTGCTTCAGGGGTCTGACTATATCAAGTGTTGGTCGAATCATGCAGCTTACCCTGTTTTTTTTGGTTTTTTGCTTTAGTTTTTGCTATTCTTGTTCTCTTTGTTTTTGCTTAGTTTAGGGAGGGGTTTTTTCATCACTTGGAGTTTCTCCAAGTGGTTTTTCCCCTCATAAATAATAATAATATAATATCTTTTTATCAAAAAAAAAAAAACCAGTAGCCAAGGAATATTAGGCCCCCGATCTAGCTTTCAAAGGCTATCTCAGACTTCTTTCCTCAACTCCATCGTTGATTCACCATATACACCAGTAAAAGTGCCAATAACCTTCTTGTGAAACCAGAGCATCAATGTAATATCTAGACATACTTTGGATTTGAAATCCCCATTCATCATTCCACCACAAGCAGAGACCGCCAGATCTACCAATTAGATTGACATAAGCTCCTTGACTGAACCCTAATTTCGCTCTTAAATTTTCCATAAAGGTTGTTTGCTGTTTAATTTCTATCAAAAAGACTATATGAGGCTTGAAATTTCTAATAAGGTGGCAAAGATTTTGAATTGTTAAAGGATTGCCTAAGCCTTGGCAATTCCAAGAGAGTATATATATATATATATGTATGTATATGTATGTATGTATGTATTGTAACATTTCCAAATACTAGTTAGGTTGTAACCTTATAGGATTAGTGATACACACACCACATAGGACCACTCATTTACTAAGTTCTTGTCTTTGAGCAGGTCAAATTTGTTGGATAGGTATGAACATAAGAATGAGAGGCATCTCACAATAAGGCCAAACTAAAATTAAATCGTTAAATTTCAAAATATTTCAGACATGAATTAATAAAAATTAAATGTAAAATTTTTATTTTTTAAAATTAATATTTTAAATTAAAATTAAATTAAGCAGGAAGCGGCTCTCTCGAGTTAATCATGACAATTGTTACAATAAATTTTTAAATATTACACATAAGTAGTATAATAATTTCGTATAATTTAGCTTTTTTTTTTTAATACCTCCAGTATCTGGTAGTCACAAGGACTCCGACAATTTTAGTGTCGAACTGGGTGGACCCACAAAGGGGACAAAATTCTCCCAGTATTTGTTCTCTCCATACATAAGACTTCAACCCAAGATCTTATTTAAGGGAATTCAAGCTTCTTGCAACTTGAACTAACAAATGTTCGTAATTTAGCTTTCTTTTTATGCGTATATATCTCTATATCTCTTTGAAAAATTTATAACATCTGCTAGTGGTTAACGTGCATGTTGTCAGTGAATTGCCTGATCATATATGCTATAGTGCATTGGATTACTAATCGGTGCATGCTCATAAATTACTGCAGTTTTATTTAATATTATTTAACATCCGGAAATAAAGTACACATTAGCAGTGATCAGACATGATCACTTTTATTCTCACACACCAGACATGTACAATACTAAAAGGAAACCTCATGCCATAGCGACGGCTGCATCGGACTTAGCCTTACGAATACTTTTCTTCTTATAACCAGCACAATTATCTCTCATAGCATATAACTGATATGGTGCTTCATCGGTAGCAAGCCACTGATTCACAGCAAAATTCTCCTTGTAACTATTTGTACCAGCAACCGCAACGTTAACGTAATTAAGGTACCACCCAGCCTTTTTTCCAGTTCCGTCAGAAGCTATTTTCATTACACAAAGCGGATAGGATGTGCATTCTGCTAGACCATGGAAAACGTCCGTATTTCCTTTCTCGAAATAGTCGTGGTTGGGAGGCATATAACCCCAAATTTCTAGATCTGGAATAAACAGAGACTCACCGTCATAGTTTTCAGTGTCATGTTTATTTTTGAGTCGGTTCCTGCGGCAGTTTTAGTTCCAGTTTGTACCATAATCGTATACAGACAGTCACTTGCCTGCGATGCAATTGTTCATTTAGTTACAAAATCAGCACTTGCAATTTAGTGACAAAACCCTAATTTATATCTTTTGGATTTCGAGTGTAATTTCTATAACAACTTTTGATCCATATATAGACAATTTATATTTCCATTTTAGTACAAAATTTAGGCAAAAATATACAAATAAATCCATCTATCATCCCTAAATTATAATTATATATATACACACATTTTACATTGTTAGAAAACCAATTTTAAGGACTATTTTATAAATTTTTTGAAGGAGCTAAATAACCCAATTCAGCAATATTATGCTTGTTTTTTAAACCAGAAAAAAATGAAGGGCCTAACTAAACCTTGCATTAAACATTAGGATCTAAATTACACCGTTTTTCTTAAATGTGATATAATATAAAAATATTCTATTATCATTTCTTGTTTTAAAAAATAATATTTTAATAAGAATAAAAATTCTATTTACAAATTATTTATATATAGTATGATACAAAAATACTTAATTAATTTATAGTTTATTATATAAAAAAATTAAAAAATGAAAATAAACATTAACATTTATTTTGTTCTCTAATTGATTGATGTTTTTACATTATTCCCGAAACAAATTATTTATCCATGAAGATAGTTTCTAATGTTTTTATTATTTTTTAATATAAATATAAAAAATGAATTTATGTGTATACTTTATTAAATTTGCAATTAAAATAGTAATGATAGATTATTTAAGAACTAAAAACAATTTGTAGAATCTCATTAGAAATACAAATTATATATATATATATATATATATATATATATAGACAGAGAGAGAGCTTTTTTTTTGAGGTCATATACAAATTAAAATTTTATAACAAAATTATAATTGAACACAAGTACACAAATATTATATATATACGTGGAGAGAGCATTTTGTGAGGTCATGGAGGGAACTTACAGAAACAACAATGTTGGAGAAAGCGAAGAAGATGAGAAAACAAAGGAAGTAAGTGCTCACTGCCATGTTCAGAAAGAAGGAAGGAAACTTTGCTTTTTGGATATGGTAATGGCTATATGATAATGCCCATATATATAAGGAATGCATGGCTATGGACATAATACAATGAATAGTATACTAATTTTTAATTTATTAGAAAGTAAA
>CATIWK010451335.1:0-12142 GCA_949634005.1 Mallotus japonicus
CTTTTAAATTTATATTCTCTACTTAATTAATTTAACAATCTAAAAAAATTAATTAGAATTATTTTTCATTAATAAGTATTTTATTAAAAATAACAATTAGTTAATCCAATTTTTTTTGAAATATTTTAATATTCAAAAAATATAAATATTATAAATTAAATAAATCATATTTTCATCTATCATTTGATCAAATAATTATTTATGTTTCATCTATTTTGGTGTTTACTTGTGTGAAATTAAGATCCTCATATAAATTATTTATAATATAATAATTTTAATTTATTAATACTTTTAAATTATACTATAAATATTAAAATAAAATCATTAATATTTAATGACTACATTATATTTATAATTAAATTATAGAATTTTAAAAATCAACTAAATAACCATCAAATTTATTTATAAAAATATAATTTTTATTTTACTTTCAAATATACATTATTCAAGTCTATTCATGTAAATAAAATATTTTAATTTTAAATTAAAATATGTGAATATTAAAAAATTAAACAATATACTTATAATTTTATTTTTAAAATATTAAAAATATGAAAGTGTGAATAAATTAATAATATTAATAAAAATTATAATTTAAAATAATAGAAGAATATTTAAGAAGTGAAAGGGACAAAATGATAATTTTTAAAAATTACGAGTATTACAAAGAAATTTTTTTGTTGTTGAGTGTAGAATTAAACACGGAAGTGTTTAAAAAATATAAATTTTACAAGTTAAGGTGTCTATAAGATCAGACCTTAAGTACAGGGAGGAGTTAGAATTTTCACTACAAGTACAAGGGGCTAGGTATGAGTTTGTTTATAATTTTAATTGAATATTTTATAAATTCTAAAATAAAAAAAATATTTAATTTTAAATTTTTTGATAAAATTATTTTAATTTATCACCAAAAACAAAATTCAGTTACACAAACAAGCAAAAAAAAAAAAATCATAAATTCCACTCATAGTATCCAACCTTTTAGTGAAAATCTCATTATAGTATCTCACCTTCAATAAAGGTCCTATTACGCTAACGTGTCAAACATGCAAATGTCATGTCATAAAAATGTGACATGTGGCACCACATCAACATCAAGTGTTACACTTTTATGACTTGACACCATGTGTCACATTTATATGACATGACATTTTACATGTCTGACACATCAGCATCACTCACTATGTCATATGCCATATAAGTCCTTAGCTTTGGCCGAAAATTAGATCCACACACGGTTGGTAATTAAGAAAAAAGTTATATTATTTTAAGTGACAAAAAAAGGTAAAATATTGTAATAGAAACTTCACTGAAGGTGGATAAAATGAGTTAAAATTACCCCTAAAATGAGCTTTTCCATTTTACTTTTCATAAAGGGATAATGACATTTTTGGTGTCTGAACTTTTTCATTTTTGCTATTTTGGTGTCTCATCTTTTTTTTTTTTTTTTTTTGCAATCGAGTGTCTCAACTTCATAAAATTAATATAAGTTGGTGCTTTCGATGAAAACCAGCCGGCCGGAGTGATGACTGGGCTAATGTGGGTCCCACTTTTATACTTCATGGATGCCACATCAGATTTTCCTTAATGAATGGACGAAAATGACCTTAAAGCTTAAGAAGATAAGTAGAAAGTAGTAATTTGATATTTAGGTTAAAAAAAAAAAAGAATACAAATTAGGGATTTTATACTTACTCTCTCTTAAAAAAATTATGGATTTTACTTGTATCATTCAGTTGCTCTCTTTTAAATTCCAAAAATTATTCGTTCAATACAAAAACTTGAAATATTATCACATAATTCCATCACCCTCTATCTCATTTTTGTTGTCATTCGCTACAACAACAGTAATCACGTTGGTTTGCATTGGCATTGTCATTGCAAATGAGATATTAAGCTTGATGTTGATTGAAATGGCTGAAGATGCAAGGTAATTTGAGACTTTCTTCTATGTTTATTTTGTATTGGCTAAGTGCCTTTGTCAATGTTTGGATTTTTCTATTTTCTTTTATCAAAAGCATCATAATGTCAGTATACTTTCAATAGTTTATTGTTGATGGATGGCACTTTCTATTGTTCTCTTTGTTTTTTTCTTTGGTAACGAATGTAACTTTCTATTTTATTCTTTGTTTTTTTAATGGATGTCACTTTCAATTTATAAGTTTGTTTTTTCTTTTAATGGATGTCACTTTCTATTTTTTTCCTTTGTTTTGTTGAATAACGAAATTACTTTCTATTTTATATTGATAGTGTGAGTTTTTGGCTCTTTATGCATTTTTTTATTATGTTGGTTGTTTATACAAATTTTATTGTGGTTATTTTAGAATAGAGAAGCACACAGTCGTTGTTTTTTTCAATGGCATGTTCATATGTGATTGGAAGAGGGAAAAGCAGTACATAAGGGGTAACAAGAAGGAGATAGAAGTTGACATAAATGACATTACCACCAGCTCTATATTGAAGCAAGTACAGGACACATGTGTCATTTTTGAAGTTAAGAAGGTGCACTTTAGGAAGGGTGAGATGCCTCTTGAATATGGCCTGCTGCTACTATGTTGCGTTTTCTTCCTTGCAACAAATGAGAACAATCTTGCATTATCTTCCCAGCACCCTTTCACAATTTTCCTTTGCCATTTTCTCTCTTCACTTTACGTTTTGCACACACTGAAATCCCCAATTTCAGAGCAACTTTTAGCTCTTAAAACCCCTAAGCTTTAAGGTCATTTTCGTCCATTCATTAGGCAAAATCTAATGTGGCATCCATGAAGTATAAAAGTGGGACCCACATTAGCCTAGTCATCACTCCGGCAGGTTGGTTTTCACCGGAAGCACCAACTTATATTAATTTTATAAAGTTGAGATACTTGATTGCAAAAAAAAATAGATGAGACACCAAAATAGCAAAAATGAAAAAGTTCAGACACCAAAAATGTCATTATCCCTTAATAATATAACATGCATTGATTAAATTATTATATCTTTCATAGTATATAATGAGCTGTCAAGCACCTTATGTGTGTGTGTATATATATATATATATATACATATAAAACAAAGATGTCCTACCAGTCATTCTAATTGAAGTTAAAAGAAAAAATATTTTTCTTATTTGCCCTTCTATTCTAATATAATTCAAAATTATTTGTCCCCACCTGTCATGACGAAACTTTAAATTATCTCACCACAGCTGCCGGCAACCACGTTTCTTTTTTGAGGTTATTCTGTAATTTATCGCCGTCCAGTGTGATAACAAAATTGCAAATTTGGTTTTTAAACTTTTTAGTTTTTTCTATTTAAGAGTCTAACATTTTTCGTTTTATAATCAAGTGTCTGAATTTTAAAAATAAATGGTAAGTGAGTGTTTCCGGCCGATTTTCTGCTGATTGGGTGCATACTAGGATCAAATGGGCCCCATCTTCTTCACAGTTAGCTGCCACATAATCAGCTACTTATACAAATTATTAAAATTTGCCGAATTGTCCTTAGGTTAAAAATTGAAAATTGAGTTTCATGAAAAAAAATGCTTCTTCTTCTTCTTCTTCTTCTTCTCCACCACCGACAAAAAGAGCAGAGTTTGGCTCGGAACACTTGACATCGCCGAGGAAGCTGCTTGTGGTTATGATGCTACAGATTCCTAAAAAAAAAAAAGATGGGGCTGCTTGTGCTTACATTTTACATCAGCCACTTTATCTTCTTCTTCTTCTTCTTCAAATCTTGCAATCAAGGACCCATCAATTTCTTCTGCTACTCCTATCGACCTCAATCTCGAGGCTCCTTGAATCTGGCTTCTCTCCTCCATCTCTTTCATCTTCACATCCAAAAATTTCTCTCTTTCCTTCAGCATTTTATCTGTTTTCTCCTTCTCTGCTTTCAATCTCTCCATCTTCTTCCTAATCGCACTCAGCTCCTCAACTAATAAAGCATCCATTGTCTCAATCACAAGCTTCGTTGGCGGCGTTGAAGAGATCAGATAGTTCTCTTTGTAACCCTTCCTATTGACACCATCTCTCTGGATTATCGCTGTATAATATCACATCGAAGATACCAATAGGGAGGAACGTTACCTAAACCAACCTCCAACAGATGATCGATCCATTACATTTAAAAAAATCATCCAGTAATACGCGATATAACAGCTCTCTTAATTAGTCAAAAATCTATTTAGAATATTTACAGAAGATGGAAAAATAAACATTAACTTCAAATACATATTTTAATATTGTCCATAGTACCAAAATACTGAAAGCACAAAGCTCTATTCCTCTCACACATTACACTTGGTACTAGATTAAACTTCTGTCAGCGCTTCCAAAGCTCATACACTAAATTTAACATGCACTTTCACTAAATTGCTAGCAACCATACTGAAATCTTGACTTCACTTCCATTGCTCAAGTCATTAGCAGCTACTTTGTAAAAATTATGTAAGGAGAGTGGTGAGTATTTCCGATGAAATACTCAGTGAGTGAACTATAGAGGAAAGTAACAATGGTATAGGAAAATGAGAAGGAAATAGATCGTGGTTTCATATGTATACTCACAGCTCACTAGTGGTTTGTGTTGTAAACAAATAATATCAATTTACTCAAAAGTATTTTGCAGCAAGTCATTTATATAAAATAATCCACAATATTATAACATCAAAATCTCAATTGATCACAGTAACAATATTCGTAATAAAATAAATTACTGTAATATAATGCTATAGCTTCACTAAATAATTTATCATAAGAGCATTATCAGAGTAGACACACATATAACATTGCCATCAGATATAGTGTGGCCCGCAGTATACCGAAACTAAATAATAACGTCAGTATGCACACGACGTCTTAAGTGTGATAAGCACTTAAGCCAACAAATATATATCTCATTTTCATCAATTTCTCTTGAATACCAAACCTTATACAAAATATGTATCCGGCCCCAGGCAACGGCTATACATATATTCTAGGAATAGTCTTACATCTACTAGATAAAATGTGCACTCGGCCCTAGGTAACGGCTATACACACTTCAAAATATGTATCCGGCCCCAGGCAACGGCTATACATATTTTCTAGGCATGTCTTACATTTTCAAGGTAAAATGTGTACCTGGCCCCAGGCATCGGCTATACACATTTACTAGCTCCGTCTGTGTCAGACATGATCTTTCTATTACCCATATATGTTGTTTACTCATTGTTCTTATTGCTCAAAACACATTCATCAATTGCTTGTTGATAATTATTATATCCACTTTTCATATACAAAATATACTTCTCACATATACCAAAAAAATATACTCAAAACCGACATTTGTATTTCAAAACACTTCCAATAAATAATTCTTAGAATAATTCTTTTCAAATAATCAAATATTCAAATGTCTCTCAATACATAAAATAGTCTTTTATCTGAAATGCACATAAATATTAGAATATTTAATAAAAATATTCTTCTCACCAGAACCATATATTTATATATAAATGACTAAACAAATTATTCATTATAATTCTCCGAAGCATTTAGAAAATACCTTAGATGCATTTCCTAATACTTATATTTGGTCCAGATAATTTAATATTCATCACTTTTATAATCTTAAATAATATTTTATAGAATTAGAATAATTATGAGTATAAGGTTATTTACTAATGATATTTTTAAAATTATCTCTAATTATAATTATTAGATTGTGCACCCAATAGTAAATTATAACTCTTTCCTTTGCTTGACAATGACAAGTCATGTCTCTTATATAAAAATATTTATTTATTTATTTATTTTATAGTTACTATTATCAATCATTATTATCAAAAAGAAGTGTACTTCTCTTGATGGTCGTGTAGCATCTGTAGCCCAAAGAATGATTGAAAACTAGTATAATTCTTTGTTTGGCTGCAAGATCGGGTTAATTACACTTGCGGTATCCAATCTTTTCATCAGTTTCTGGTAAAATATTCAATTTTCATTTTATCACTTAGAACCTCCCACCATTTTTTTTGAGTCCCACAAAACTACCTAAAGTCGTTTTCCGTTCATCGGTGATTGCATGGCGCCTATCTGGAAGCTCGCGTGGAAGGAACTCCTGACATCTTGTCAGGAATTGCACACATGACACCACATCACCAACATGTCAGCGCCACGTGGTAATTTTTTTTTTTTTAAATAATCACCTTAGCCGCTCATCTCTCTCCTTCTCCTCTCCCAAAATCCCATCCCTCTCCTCAATAAACCCAGAATCCCAACCCTTTCCCAAAGAAGCTTCAAAGCCCTTCTCTTTCATGCATTCTGTCAAACATGGCAAGAGTTTGCCCATCTTCCAAATTAACCCCAGCAAATATCAATTTCTGCTGGTCCTTAAAGTCAATAAGCAACAACATCAATTGTTAGAACACAACACAAACAAACAAGAACCGAAATTAAAACTCAAATTTAATTACATTATCGTTTAAAACCGAACAAACCATATTCTTCTTCTTCTTCTTCTTCTTCTTTTTCTTCTTCTTCACTCCCACACAGCCGTCTCCACTACCACCATCAACAATGGTCTACTCCCACACAACCGTCTCCCACCACCATCATCAACACCGGTCTCCACCCACCTTCACAAGCACGGTCTTCACTCACCTCTACAACTTTGGCCTCGGCATAGCTATGCATATGATGAGAATGTACTCTGTCCCTTAGCACCACGATGGTAAAGCAACAATGAATCGTAAAATAAAAAAGCTGAGCAATGAGCACCAAATCAACAACTCCATCACATATCAGAGTGACGGGCACACGCAAAATAACAAATAAAAATCTTGATTAATTCCCAAAGCCTTGTTCAAGTGTACACAAGATCAATAATTTACTCGCAAAGAAACCTGTCAGAGGGGGCTGTTAATGCAATGGTTCCTTCTACTAAAAGGGACAGTGATTGCTCGATCTTTAGAATAGCTGACCACACTTTCTTCAAGATTGTTCTTGATGATACTCTTCGTAACAAGGAGCTTGTAAGCCTTGTCTTCTCTGTGTCAATTATGCTGCTATAATATCAAGAATGGGCCCTTTTGTTCTGCGTTTAGATTTCAAAGAAAGGATGATATAATCTCAAGAATTTAGCCTTTTTTTTTCTTTATATTTAGTTTTAAAGAATGAATTTGGGCATTAAGATTGTTGAATTTTTCTGGGTTTATTGAGAAGAGGGATGGGATTTTGGGAGAGAAGGAGAGAGATGAGTGGCTAAGGTGATTTAAAAAAAAAAAAAATTTGTCACATGGCACTGACATGTTGGTGATGTGGCTTCATGTGTGCAATTCCTGACATCTTGTCAGGAGTCCCTTCCACGCGAGCTTCCAGATAGTCGCCATGCCATTACCGATGAACGGAAAACGGTTTTGGATAGTTTTGTGGGACTCCTGAGAAATGTTGGAAAGTTTTAAGTGATAAAATGAAAATTAGATATTTACTGGAAACTAGTAAAAAAGTTGGATACCGCAAGTGTAATTAACCCTTCCAAGACCTCTATTCTTTAAACTTTAGTTTTTATTTGCTATATATATATGTATTAGTTGTAAAATTATTTATTATAGTAAAGTAAGTGGTATGACGCAGCTTAAATGACTAGAGCATGGTTGACTACTCACATCATGGGTGTTTATTACACATGTATACTTTAATTCTCAAGTTTTGACTCTAAGTTCAAGGTGTTACTTCTTGATGAAAGTGGTCTATTGTTAATGACCTTAACTAGTTCTCAAAAATCCAACGTACAAAAATGAAATTTCATCCATATTGATCCTCATTTGACAGCAGGTCACTCAACTTTATGCCCATCATTCGGCCCAATTAATAAAAATTTAGAAGTCAACTAGACATTGCAAAAACACAGTCCTCTAACTTCCAATTGTTGGACTTCTGTTGATAAAAAAAAAAAATTGTTTGACTTCTCTGAGTGTAATTTAAAGAAATATTTTCAAGACCTTTACTACAAGAAAAAGGACATTCAACCTCTAGCATAATTCGACTAGAACTTGAAAAGAGCATCACCGAAGTCAGCTAGACACACAAATCACCGAAAGCTCAACTCAACAGCAAAAGATGGCCACTTACAAAGAATTTGCAGCACAAAATAAAGCCCATGTGACTTCTTTATATATACATTTTTGTAAGTTACATTCTTAATTTGGTGAGTGAATTCTTTGGCTGCAAGTGCACCACCTCTTCTTTATTATTATTATTTTTTTGTTCTGTTTTAAAGCACCATTACAAAATTATTTAAATGTAATTCCCACATTTCCCATTCATGAAATTCAGCAGCAAAATACATATTATTCTACTGCAAAATTCATATTTAATAGCAACACATCACCCATTCCCTACTCGTTTTACTTTGTTCTGTTTTTTTTAGTCCCATTAACAAGTTATTGAAACCCTATTCCTGCATTTTCCCTCCATGCAAATCAGCAGCAGCCTAGCGTTGAACAGAACTAAACTTTTTTTTTTTTTTTTTTTTGAAAATGAACAGAACTAAACTTAGTAACAATAAAATTGCAAAGTTCATGATAGTTAAGGTAGACAGCAACAGCAACCGATTTCGAAAGCAAGAGCAGCACCGAAACAATAAATTCCAAGTTTGTTCCAAGAATCGAAAATTTAACAAGAAGCGTAACACCAAGAATGTTAAATTCTAGCAACAAAGATGGTTCAAGAAGCATTCAGAGCTCACAAGAAAATAAAACCAAGAGTTCACGATTGAACAACAGCAAGGGATTCAAAGGAAACGATTTCAGAGTCGGTTTAAGGGAGAAAATGAAGTTTACTCACAACACCATGTGATTCAGCATTAAAGAATTGAGAATTCTAACGAAGGAGAAAAAAATGTTCACTCTCCTTTTGCAAGCTTCTTCGTCCCTCTCTCTCAAATTCCTCTCTTTGCTTTTCAAAGTGTTTTTCAGCTGGAAAAATGAGACTCCCACGACCTTAAGAGCCCATTTTTTTTCCATTCCTTCTTTGCTAAGCCAAGTCTTATTGACTTGTTGACCCCACTTGTTTACATGTCCGACTTTCTTCCACTGAATTCCTCTTTGCCGACTTAATAAAAAATAGGGATAATTACTCTAGCCCCTGTGTTTATGCATATTACATTATTTCATCTCTGACATTTGAAAAAATATTTATTCACCCCTGACATTTGTAACAGTTCACACTTATTAGTCCCTCTGTCAGGGGTGAAATAGTATAATAATTGCAATTTTCAGGGGTGAATAAATATTTTTTCAAATGTCAGGGATGAAATAGTGTAATATGCATAAACACAGGGGGGCTAGCGTAATTATCCCTAAAAAATATCACTTCTTAATTCCATTTTTACCCTCTTATTTATTCATTTATCTTCTTAAACTCCCTCTTTAATATCCACATTAGTCCTTAAACCATTTTCAAGCTCACTTGATCACCCGTCTTCTTTCAATTTGTTTAATTAGGTCCTCAACTTTCTTGACATTTAAGTCCTTAATCTTTTAATTCATTTTTAACTTAATATCCACCTTTTTCTATTAATTTCATTAATTTTGAGTGTCATCAAAATTCAAAAATTCTCACTTCTTGATCAACCACAAGCTCCGATACTCTAGTTCAACTATACACAACACTTGACGTATAATGAAGGGTACGGGTGTTACACTTTTTGTTTCATTCCTTAGCTATCGAGATCTTAATGGATTGATATGCTTTTGATTCAGCTTTAGGACTTGAATCTCTATAGCTGGATTGTCGACAATGAGTTCTTTGGTTGGAGAGGTTTACGGCCAGATTTTGGACGAAGATGTTTATGGTGTCCGGTGAGCTGTGGAGATTGGAGGAGATTGTGACATGCCTTATATAGCACACAAAGGAGAGTCTTTTGTTTTGAAATCTGAATATGTTAATGGATGTTTACTGCTAGAAGAACGAGTTTCTGATCAAGCTTCCAAAAATATTGGGCAGAAAATCATTGAGGTTGACAGTATAAATGACAGTTGCTCGTCATCAAAATCAGATATGGAACTTGCTTTAGCATCTATGCATACAGAAGTGGAAGATACTAGTGAGTGCTCCTCATCTAGTGCAATGGTTGCAGAGGTCCTAGGGGAAGATTTATTGGAAATGGATTTATGTGTCTCTAGAGTTGGAAACCAGGGGGTGCTTGAAGGAGTTTGGCCTAGCAGGACTCATGGGTCTACTGAAGGTGTTGGTGATAGTAGTGCTGGCAGTAGTTTCTGATTTTGCAAAGTTTGTGCTCATCCTAAGCTTCAATTACAAGCTCGTGTTTGTATCAAGCTTTGTTTAGTTGGTATTTACTACTTTTAGGTCTGGCAGAAACAAGGTCTGAGAAGTTTGCAAAATCTTTATAGTTTTTTCCTCTAGTTTAATCGACCTGGAATTGATGTTTAAGTTTTTGTAGAAACATAATGATATGTTAGTATGAATTTTCTTTTGAGGTGATGTTCACAAATTACATTATTATGATCTTCAATTTCTAGTAAAATAAAAAAAATAAAATTGTTGGTGAGGATTTGCTTGGTTGAATATTGTCAAGAACATTTACTGGATCTGATTTCTGAGATTAATTTGAGAAGAAGATGATCGATGATCGATGATGTTGATTTTTTTTTTTGTTAAAAGTTAAAGTTAAAGTTAGTTAATGTTGAGATTATTTTTGTCAATTTATAATATTTAAAAGGGTAATTTTGTCCTTTATATAATGCAAAACAAGTAGCACATGACATAGCTAATGACTGGAATAAAAGTGGACCACGTTTGATATGATTTAGCACCCAATCAGCACTAGATCGGCCGGAGACACTACATTGCTATTTTTTTTAAAGTTCAGACACTTGATTGCAAAAAGAAAAAAAATTAAACACTCAAATAGAAAAAACTAAAAAGTTGAGACACCAAATTTGCAATTTTTCCTAACAAAATTTGATGTCTAAAAAATAGTTTTTACGTGTGTGTATATATATATATATATATATATATATATTTTGCAATCAAGTATTCAAACTTTAAAAAGACCTATTATTTTAATGTCTTCCACTGATTTAATGTTGATCGTATGCTAAGTCTGATCAAATAAGTCTGATCAAATAGGCTCCATATTTATTTTATTCATCTATCATCACATGTGCTAATTTAAATAAAAGACATAGATAACCTTATTCGAACAAAATTGCTCTCATTTTCTAGATGTATTTTGTGAAAGTAGTTCAACGTAGAAGATGACGACAATTTTGTGAAACCGGAACCGGCAATTCTAATTCCGAACCACCAATACACACACATAATCAATACATTTAATCATTAGTAGGAACTAGCGTGTAGGCCACGCAATGCGCGGGTGGCTAGTTTTTATAATTAACATATAAGTAATATAAATTATCTAATTATCTGTTCATTTTATTAATTTTTGAATCTGAAACTGTTCTCCAGATTTTCTAATGCATGGTGCAGCCATGGAAATTGATCCAGCTTCAAATTCTACCGATATTTGGAATTGAAGCAACTATTAGATCAAATGTTTGTTACTAAAATGCACTAGCAAGATCATTCTACCCTATATGCACTAGCAAGATCATTCTACCCTAAATGCACTAGCAAGATCATTCTACCCTATATCGAACATGTACAGTCTCTTGTTGAAAGAATCTTCTGCTGGGAGATACTTATCAACTCTCTTACATAAGAAAGTGTAGAAACAGAATATCCATCAAATTGCTTATTCCCATACCTAAAACATTAGGTTTTGGTAAATTGCACCCTATTGATTTATCAAATGTAATGCCAATAAAGTTTTGGACAATCATAGATTATACTACTCAGGGGACTTATGTACACACCTTTAGCTAGCAATTCAAGAGCTCTAGCCTTGAATTGAAGGAACTAATTCACTCGAATTCCCAGTGAAAAAGGGCTAACAGATGATGGAAGGATCTTAGATCATGCAGCTTCTAAATTGCATCCTTTTTGAATACTTGGTGAATCAATTAACTCCAGATATGTATTTAGAAAAGGTAGACCCATTGCATCCACTGAAATCATATTATAACAACATTAAAAATAATAAAATAGTAAACTATGCGTGGTGAATAAGCATATAATACTTTAAACTCAAAATAGAGGAAACAAAG
>CATIWK010451345.1:0-11937 GCA_949634005.1 Mallotus japonicus
ACCATATAATGCATATCAGGGCCATCATCATCAATAACTACAAGAGCTCCACCTGCAGGTGCTTCAGTAGACACAATTTCAACCTTGCCTCTAACATGAGTTCGCAATAAAGCACCTTCAATTAAATTGCTTAAAGCTTGGTGTAAAGCTGGCTCTTCTATAGCAACTTGCAGAGCTTGAGAGAGTTCAGTAAGCACTACATTACGTTGCTGCTTACAAGCAAGAGGTTGTATAGCACCAACCAAACCTGACAGCACTTCAGAAACATTGCATGGTCTTCCTGACACAAATACAAGCATAAGCAAGAGGATTTGCACCTTTCAATCTGAATATGCGGATTAAATAAAATACAATTGCCGAGTCATGCAACAAAAAAAAGTAGAATGGTTAAGATAAGTTTTGAGTTTCATGTCATCACTATGCTGATACCCTGAGGAAACTGAGAGGGAGAGAGAAAGAAACTTAAGTATTGAGAACCAGCATCAGGTGACGATATGATAGGTTATGTGACATAGTTTTGTAAATTTGGAACCAAATGACACATAGTAACCATGTATTGCATAAATTGAAGGATTTCTGCAAGAAATACCTACCTTATTCCATATTGTTGCGGGGGAGCAAGAGCCATAGATGGCATGGGCATGTCTACATCAGCAGGTGGGACATTTGGAGAATGTGGCTTACTAGAATTGAGCGCATCTTTGCTATTACCTGTTTCTCTAGGAAGGCCATCTGATAACTGAGAACCCAACGACTCATGATGTTGATAAGTTGAATTCTGAATTTTCTGTAGTGCCTCTTCATTATAGCGCATTATATTGGCCTAAAAGTAATCACATTAAAGAAAATTATTAATCAGTAATTGCTAAATTTTTAAATTGAAATGGCATTCCTTCTCATACGAGAAGTTTCAATATTCTGACTTCGGCAGCAATTTTATGAACTTGTCATTCTGACTACAGTGGGTTGTGAAATTGGGTAATTACTCAATTTGGCAGGTAGTGTCAAAAAGAAAGAGAGAGAGAGAGTGACTTTGTCAAATGAACAGCATCCTGGAGTTCTTGAAGGGTATCTCTCAGACGATCACCTTGTACCAGTATGTCTTCAACAATGTCACAAGAAATCTGCAAGAACTCATTATTCCTGCATTAATATGTTGTTAAGAGGAAATAGGGATAACGAAAGAAACTTAGAAAATAGATCCAGGAAATATTCCATATACCTCACTTCTCTCAACATGAGTGGATAACATTTTGCTAAGAGTCTGAATGCTGGAAAGAGGGCCACGAATCTGTGACAAAAATTAGTGGAAAGAAAATGAAAACACAAAAATAGTTGCGAAGATCAAAATACAAACATCGCATATAGAACACTTTACCTGTTCAACCAGATTACTCATTCTGACATTATTTTGCCAAGAGGATTGCTGAAGTAATATTGCTTTCTGTGGAATATAACCAGAATACTTATTCAAAAGGGCCATAAAGATTCCAAAAGACCAATTAATGTTCTATGATCTGTGCACAGAAATCAGTTTCAAACATGGAACAGCCAAAACCAAGTGGACCAACTGTCAAGCATAATAAAGAAGGTAACATGATAGGATTAGTATTTATAATTTAGGAGTACGATAGTTTTTCCTTCACAAAACTACAAATAGAACTAGATTTTCATGCATGCATTACCACTTGGCAGTTGGCCCCAATATGATAAATAAAGTTAGATGCATCAAATTCAAACTTATATTACAGACTCCGTGCGCTGTGACAAATTCCAAGCACTTGAGCAAGCAACTTGTAGCATTTTAAAACTGAGATTACGCAATGGCAAAAGGATTTGCAAGGCAAAATAGTCAAACAAATATCTACAAATGGAGTCGACCAGTCTTTATTTAAAGTAAAAGCATAAAAAGAAACGGCACCTGATCCATTACATAAGCCATAGCTAGGGAGCGAGAGATATTAATGGCATTCAATCTTTGCTCAGCAGTGAAGTTACACATTCTGGATGGCTCATTATTTAAAGTCTGAACTCCCCACAATTTATTATTTTCCGGGCTTGAAGACAAAGCATAGGATTCATCCGGAGATTGAAATGGAACCAAATCATGCTTATCCTCCTTAGTCTCCACATTCTCATAAGATATTTCCATTTCCAACATGGGCAATTCAGCAACCAAAAACCCAACAACAAATGGATGTTTCACCATTGGAAACACAACAGCCTTATGCTCAGGCACAAACTCTACCTAAAACAATACAAATACATCCATTCATTCAAAATCCCAAACACAAGAATTCAACCAAATTCAATTCAATTCAATCAAATTAGATTCATACAAAATCCAAATCACAAGAAGAATTAGTAAAACATACTTGTTGACTAGAGAGAGCAGCTTCAGCAGCACGTAATCCAGTAGGAATATTGAAATTACCAACTAATAGTACTATATCTGACGCATTAATTCCTGGATAAGACGTTACTCTCCGCAATTCCAAACGGTCCATTACATAGCTTCCCGCCGGCCTCACGTAAACCTAAACGAGCACGCACACAGAGATTAATATCAAAAAAAGAAAAAATTTATTTTAGGATGTTAGTTAACTGTTTAACTGACCGATAGTATAGCATCGGGATCGACGATTCTACGGAAGAGGTCTAGCTGTTCGACGCAAAGTCTTCGGAAGTCTAGACTCGGAAGCACTAGTTTAGCGTTATCGGATTTCTCGACGTGTTGCACGAATTCCACCGGAGAATTTGAGGTTTTACGAATGGCGGAAGCTACTGCGGAGGCAGAGGAGACCATTTCTGGTGATGATGATGGTCCTGGTTCGCCATTGGGAAGCGTGTGAGTGACTTGATGAAGGAAATTAGTGGTGTTGTTGGTTAGTGAGGAGGAGGATGTAGAAGCGTTGGTGGTAAGGAGGTGTGGTTTTAGGGAGGAGGAGGTGGTGGTGGAGAAGTGCAGGTTGGTGGTGGTGGTGGTGAGAGGGGAGATGTGGAGGCGAGTGTCTGAGAGAAGCATTGTCGTTGCTGATGGAAAGCCGACGCTGAGCTCCGCCTCAGCTTTTTTGACAGTTGAAGATGAAGCTGAAATTAACAAAATACGACGGCGTTTCACCTTCTGCGATGACGTTTGACATTTATTTTAAGAGTGATGATGGACGTAGCGGGCCGCTATGTCCACAGTAAGTAGCGGGCCAATAAAAAATTGACATGGATCCTAGTTGAATAAACAACGGAATATGTTAAATACGTATTTTGGTTAAGGGTAATTCAGGAAAGTCAAATCCAGCTTGTATCTTTCATGTATCTTTGTGTCCTTATTAGTATTCACTAATGTAGACTTTGGAGAATTGACGTGGAAATCCCTTGCTATTCTGTTCTCTCTCCATTCCTAACTATTTGATTTTTAATCTCTAGTGATCTTCTTGTGGTTTTTACCTCACTCATCGAATGAATTGCAATACTGTCTTCTTTGTTAGGTAAGCCCTTTGACTCACGCTCTTCGATCATCCCTTTTCTTTGTTGTTTGCGGATTCATGTTTTTTTTTTTACCAAAGATTCATGTTCTTTTTATCTATTAAAAAAGTCATCTTTTTCATAATCTGAATCGATCAGTGTATGTGGGTAGACTTCAATTTTTGTCCTTTTTTTTTCTTTTTCTTTAATTGTTTGTGGTAAAATCCTTTTAAGGTAAACTGATACATACTTGAGATTGTGATGTTAGGTTGCCTTTTTTATGGCCTCAACTAGTGCCATGAAATTGTTGTTTTCAGTTGGTGTTTGGTGTTCTGCTTATATTATCGTTGCCATTATCTCCTATCTTCGCGTCTTCAGTTATCTTTGTCCTTTTTGATTCATTAGCACACCCGTCAATTTCCACACCTACAACAAAAATAAAGAAGACAAACAGAAGCTACTGCAAATGGGTTATGCACAACTTGTTATTGGCCCTGCTGGCAGTGGAAAGGTACCATTTTCTTTTTTTTTTGGTTCTATTGGTTGTTTGTTATTGATTATCTGTAATACCCATGATTCAAAAAAAATTTTTTTGGGTTTTTTTCTTTTGTGGGTTTTGCTTAATTTTTTTTGCTTTTTGAAGGTTCTTCAAATTTGTGGATGTTGTAGACTCTGGTGATGATTTTTCTGTGCTTTGTGTAATGCAGTCTACTTATTGCGCCAATTTGTATCGACACTGTGAGACAGTTGGCCGTTCAATAAACATTGTGAATCTAGATCCTGCTGCTGAAAATTTTGACTATCCTGTGGCTATGGGTGAGTAAAGTCACAGCGAGAGTCCACATGTTGTTCGATTTTTTTGGTGATATAGATTGTTATATTTATATTTATATTTGTTATTATTATTATTATTATTATTTTGTTTTCTTTCAGATATCAGGGAACTGATTTCATTGGATGATGTTATGGAGGAACTTGGTCTGGGTCCTAATGGTGCCCTTATGTATTGCATGGAGTATCCTTTTGCTTTGTTCCAATGGTTAATTGAAATTCTTTTGGCTTATTATTTGTGTCGGAGATTATTTTTCATGTTGTTTAGTGCATGGCATTAGATCATGCACATGGATGACAGTGTAATTGCCCATCATGTGTTGTTTGTTCTTCGAATTTCTTGGTGCTGTAATATTCAGAGAGTTATTGCTGCTTATTCCTTCTTTGCAATCTGTATAGTCTCATTGAACTACCTTAACCTGAATGATAGTGAACTTGAAGACAGTCTGGATGACTGGTTGGCAGAAGAACTGGATAATTACATGGATGATGACTACCTAGTTTTTGACTGCCCAGGTGTGTCCGCATGATACACTCTTCATTTATGAATTTACATATGTAAACATGCCTATACAGTGTATGCATGTACTAAGTTGAAACTTGAAGTAAACTATGGGAAGAGGACCAAAATTCTAGGTCGCCTTTCCTTTTTCATAGACATGTTTGTAAACTGAAGCTTCATGAACATATCTGGTTGAGTACAGAATATGCATGCACATCTGCAAACAAACAATCATATTGAATGGCCAACTTTCTTTCAGTTTTGTTTTCTCTTGTATTCATTTTCTTTTTATATTAGAAAAGCCACTAAGATTTGACCCGCATTGAAGTCTTGGTGGGGCAATTGTTACATGGTGGTGATCATGGGGGGTTGTCTGTCTTTTTTACTTATTCATCTTTAAATTGCTCTTTATTTATATATGATGTTCAATTTGTTTAATTATCTTTGTGGAAATATTTATTTGTTGAAGTTAACCAATTAATTTGGGATTAAGGCTTAGACTTCCTTGAGTTGAGGTTTTTTTTTTTTTTTTTTTTTTTGTAAATAAATAAATTATTTCGGACATGTGATAGCTTGACAAATATGAGAATGGAAAGATATCTTTTAGCAAGAATTTGCGACTTTGTTTGCTTCTTTGTTTAGCACTTCTCCGTCATGAGTATACATCTTGGTTCTTGGGGCCTTGCTAGCATACTTGTTTATTTATTTATTGATTTTTTAAAAATTGTCCCTATTTGGTAATTGGTAATGTACACCACCACATAGAATGAAATAATTGTAGAATTGGTTAATATCATGAGGCTGAGATTTCTTGTCAATCTTACCTTATATTATAAGTAATGCAAAAGTTCTTTTTTCAAAGATGATCGGAAAGAAAAGTCTATCATTGGCATTGTACTTATATTATGCATATTTTCCTTTCTTGCAGTAGATGTCTGTTCTCATTTTGGCATTAGTTTAAAGATATGGCAATACTTCATCTATTGTTTTATGAAGAAGCTATAGAATGAATCAGAAAATGATCTCTAACTTCAATTTATTCAATGTGTTAAAATTGTCATGCTAATTAAAATATGCTCTGAGATGTAACTTTCTCAATGAATATCAAAGCTTACTATGCTATTTTTGTGTATATCTCTTTGCAACTGGAAAATATATTATAAATTCTTATGTCCTTGATACACTCTATAGGCCAGATAGAACTTTTTTCGCATGTACCAGTGCTTCGGAACTTTGTGGAGCATTTGAAGCGTAAAAATTTCAATGTTTGTGCTGTATACTTGCTTGATTCACAGGTGTGTTATTACTTCCACTTGGTTTTCCTCATAACGTGATGCCTGCTTATTTTTCTGCTATCCCTAACTTACTAGTTGTATTGGTATTAGTTCATCACAGATGTGACCAAGTTTATCAGTGGGTGTATGGCATCTCTTTCCGCAATGATACAACTTGAATTGCCTCATGTTAATATCCTATCCAAAATGGACCTTGTAACCAACAAAAAGGATATTGAGAAGTGAGCTTTTTATATCGCTACTTTTATCTCCAGCTTGTGTACACCTGTTTTCCCATTTCTAATTCTGTTTTTTTTTTTTTTTTTTTTTAATATCTCCACTGCTTTCAGTTACTTGAATCCAGATTCTCAAGTTTTGTTGTCGGAACTGAATAAGCGCATGGCTCCTCAATTTACAAAGCTAAATAAGGCTTTGATGGAACTGGTGAGTGATTAATCAACTAAAGTTACTTCATTTAACGTAATGCAGTCTGCTGTTTATTTATCAAATTCTTTTGTTTGTTGACCTTAAGCCTCCAGCAATAAAAACTTGCTAAAATAAACTACTAAAGAAAACATAAAGCATCATATTCTTAACCAGGAGGCTGCCGGGTGTTATGCATCTAGTATAGAAATAGATCAAAGTATTGAAGTTGTGCAATCAGTGTCACTCAATACTAGTTTTTACAACCAGAAATTGGATAAAATACTCTCATTTTCACAGGACTGCTTATAAGCTTCTGTGATTAATTTCTCTTTTTAGGTGGATGAGTATAGCATGGTGAGCTTTGTGCCGCTTGACTTGAGGAAGGAGAGCAGGTATTGTCTCTGTCTCTCACATAGGTGCATGGAATCTCTGATTTATGATACAAACTATTTACTTTTGTGGATTTTGAATAGTTTTTACTTTTGCGAAGTTCAAAAACAAAATGCTGCCTTTTATTTTCTAAAAAGTCAATATAAAGTAAAATCTAAATAATTGGGAAAGAGTCGGCCTCTAATTTCATTGCATGGATGTCATGGATATTGACTGTGTCTACTTCAGAGTGAACCTTCTGTTAATCCATCTTATGTTTCAGTCATTGCTTATATGTAAGGACTACTTGTCAGTTTCATGTCTTATGTTACAGTGATTGCTAATTACTACTTTTTTTTTTTTTTTATCTGTCCTCTAATGTAAAACTGAGTGCGTTGTGGTCATAAAGTTGCTTTCATTTGCTCAAGTATTTTATGATTCTCTTGCTTACATTTTGAAATAAATCAATCATGAATTGTGGAAAAAGTTGCACAAATGCATAAATAATAATTGTTGTCATTGGTCCTGTGGCAGTTATGATTTCACGTAATCTATTAGAATAGATGCAGGAAATATTATTATTATGTCTGCTCATTGAAAACTTTGATTGGAAGGCCATTAATGTTGCTTGGGAAGGGGTTATTGTTGATGAATTAGATCTTGGTTGATATAACATTTGTTTGTTTTATCTTACAGCATAAAGTACGTGTTGGCACAAATTGACAACTGCATTCAGTATGGAGAAGATGCAGATGTGAAAATTAAAGATTTTGATCCAGAGGATGCTGACTAGAATTCTGACTTGCAAGCAAAAGAATTGTTACTGGAGATGCATGCTTGGAAGCGGCCGTTCCTTGGAATTAAACAAGGAACTTATGAATATAATACATCTTGTAGATAAATTTTGATGACGATGAGTTGTTATTTTTCCCCAGCTTATATGCCAAGACTTATTGGTAGTTCTTAAGCTGACTGTCAATGATCATTTTGGCCTCCATTTCAAAATACATACTGTATATTGTTCTCTTGTTTGGAATGATGTGATATGCTTTGTTTTTCAGTTCTAAATTCATCACCAATGTTAACCTTTTTCCTTGTTACTACTGAAATGATTCTGAAATATAAGAGTAACCGAATGTTAGCAGGAACATTTTGCATTGAAGTAACAAAGTGAACAGTCATGCAAAATTGCAGAAAGCCAAGAGCAAAAGAACTCTTTAGGTTGATGTCCCATAATGTCATAATATCAGTGATGTGTTCATCCTAACAAAGGATTACAAAAATTCCAACAATTTATTCCTGGGTTATAACTTACAATATCCTGGTTTTTGGTTTTTAGTTTCTGTAGATGTAGCATAAAAGATATGATAGTGTGGTAAAGACCTGCAACGAGCCTCTCTGAGAGTGATGGCAATTTGGCCATCCGTTCATCACAAATATTTGTTAAACTTTTATAGTTAATTTCTTGCTATTTTTATTTCTCTGTCTTGCAATTCATAAAGACTCTTTCTTATAGACCTGGACATCTTGTTTTTTAATTTCTTGCTGACTTTAGCCCTCAAATAATTCATACAAATGAATGAACCCTTTTATGCCTGCTTGACTATGAGCAATTTCTTGTCTGAATTGACCTTCTTTCGGACGCATTTATACGAACCTGTTCTGGTGCTTTACATCTTCCATTTTCTGGCTTTCTACCAATTTTTTCTCGTTGGTAGTAGCATTTGACCTGGCCAATAAACTACCACAAAAAAAAAAAAAAAAATCAATATTTTGATTATCGCCATTGATATTCAATGCAAGAAATCTAGCCATAAATAGTTCTCTTGATATGAGAATCCCTGACAGTACCAATTGAAACACTGCCATTTGCAGCCAGAAACCTCTTGTCAGGATCAGTCTGGAGCAACAAATTGGGAGAAAAAACAATCAAAACAAATATACGTGCAGATGGAATGAAAAGGAAAATCATCATCTTTTATCGGAAATTGTTCAAAAGCAGAGAATAAAAAGATGACAGAGAATACAATGTTCTTCTCAGGAACTCCTGATAATCTGATCTCATTAGTAATGTATGTGTCCTCCATGATGGCTCCTCCTGGACTGAGTTTAACAGTTCTGCTAGTAACAGAAAGAGACTGAGAGAAAGATTAATGTTTACTAGTAAAATTTTACGAATGATTACTATAATCTCATGACAGGATACGAAGAAAATTTCAGTGATGCATGGAGAAGACCAAGAAGATAGAGTATGTATGATAAAAGAATTATACGAGGCCAGAACATTCACAATGGGTTTCCGTACACTCTGACAATGAATTAATTACGTTAATAAAACAACCTTTCCAATAACACCATTTGTAATATCAGGATTGAGCATAATGAATGTCTAGATATTTTGCATATTTCTTCAAGGTATGGATATTTTTTCTTCTATTGCAACCTTGTACAATTTGGCATCCATGAATTAATGTAGCTTATGTCATCTCCAATACTGTTGCTGCCTGATGGCATTTCTTCTTGCCTCACTGACAGGGGATTCTGAAACCATAGGCATAGAAATCAATAAAAAAAAAAAATCAGTAGACCAGAACACCAATATTTTAGAAAAATATGGGTATTCGAAAATGTCTGCATAAAGTCTTGTCTCCATGTTGCTCTGATTAACAATAATCAAGGTTGAGGATGAGTTATTCTTTGTGCAGATATGTTAAAGGTTCACATCCAGAGAAATTTCACAGAAACAAGGACAATGGTTTGATTATGAGCTGAAGCTAAATTCATTATGATCAACGTTCAGACTTGATTCTCATGAAGAAAGTCACAGGCTAGCAATTAGAGTAATTATACATAAACAAAGATTGAACTTTTAAATAGTAAATCTTTATCATTAACTGCACAATTGAATTACATCTGAATTCTGATCAATCTCACTCAAAAGGGTAACTATCATAGACTACAAAATTTCAACCAAAAGCTTGAAAAAGAACCAAATTGATATGTATATAGCCGTAAATTTACGTATATGCAGAAGTGTAATCAAATTGATACACATACTTTCTATTATCAAAATCTCAGATTCTGCACAACATACTTAAAGTGATACATCAAAGAAAAACTACCCAAAATAAACCAAGTTTACATGAGCTAGCTACTCCTAACAAAACTTCCAACGACTGTCACAAACAGCGCAAGTAACATAAGTTGTCATAAGCTCATCAGCGCTCCTTGTTTGCATCTGATGGTAGCTTGTCTTGGATTCACCACACTTGCCACATCTGAACTGGTCAGTTGTGCCTTCCTGGTTGCGATCCGCAGTGCACTTTCATAAAGATCTTGCTAGTGTGGCGCTGTTTTCGTGCTGCATTTCATCACTTGCCATTTCGACGCATTCATCTCTGTCACAACCTCTGGTTTTATCTTCCCCAGAAGCATCTTTCTCCGAAAATCAGGATTTTCAGCATCTTTAATGTTCAATAACAATGATCGATACTTGGCACGGCAGCTAGTATTAGAAATTCCTCACTTGTCGAAGAGTGCAGACTCAAGAGAAGCAGAAATTTGGATAGGGTCACAGGTTTGTAATTGATCCTTTATGTCAGCATTTGTTAAAATTTTAATGTTAATGTAATCACTATCTTTATTGCCCGTTTCCAATTCATGAAGTCTTAGCCTTATAGAACTGGATATGGTGGTTTCCAATTTCTTGCCGACCCTGTTTAGCCAGGCAAACAGTTCATACAAATGAATAAACCCTTTTATGGCTGCTTGCATATGAGCAATTTCCTGTCTGAATTGACCTGCTTTAGGATGCATTATATGTATGTTCTTCAGAACAACCTCTTCTGATGCTTAGTTTCAGGTAGCTGAAGTTTTTTGTTTTGGTGCTTTATGTCTTCCAATTTTCTGGCTGATGTCATCTCCAATTTTTTCTGCCTGATGGCATATCTTTAAAAATTGCCTCACAAGACAAGGGCTTCTGAAACAACAGTTGTAGAAATCAGGAAAAGAAAATAAATAAATAGACCAGGACAGCGATGTCTGAAAATAACAGTATTTCAAAGAAGTTGAGATGACAAGCAAATAAATTATAAATTAAGTAACTGGTCACTGAACAGGAAATTCGAATCAGCTAACAAAAATGCGGATTCTGCAAAATAAATAAAAAAAAAAGTTGAGATTTCAAACAAGAAGTAATTGATTCAGTAGATATTTAATCTATTAATCATATTTCTATCTCTCACCTGCACATTGTCTTCAATGCAAGAAATCTTGCCGGTATAACTAGCTCTCTTGATATGAGAATACCTGACAGTAGCAATTGGAACATTGCCCTTTGCAGCTAGAATCCTCCAGTCAGCATCATTCTGAAGCAACAAATTGGGAGAAATGAATATGCAGATGGAATGAAAAGGAAAGTCACCACCTTATCCAGTTTGATTTGAAATTGTTCGATAACACAGAATGAAAAGATATAACAGGCAATGTAATGTTCATTTTCAGGGACTCCGGATAATCTAATACCATTAGTAATGTATGGTGTTCTCTATGGTGCTTCCTCCTGAGATGCAAGACTCGCCAGTTTTACAGTTCTGCAAATAATGGAAAAGGAGGGAGAGAAATGTTTACTGGTAAACTTTTATCAGTGTTTACTATAATTCATGACAGGATACAAACAAAATTTCGGCAATGCATGGACAAGATAGAGTATAAAAAAGATTATCCTTGGCCAGAACATTCACAAGGCATTTGCTAAAAATTCTGACAATGAATTAATCACCTTAATGAAACAACCCATTTCCAATGCCACCATCTGTAACATAAGGATCAAAGATTTTGAATGGAGGCGAGCAGCGAGGTTGAGTATAGATTGGAGAATTATGTTGTTTTACTTGAATGTCTTGACTTTTTGCATATTTCTTCAGGGTGTGTATTTTCTTCTATTGCAACGTTGTACAATTCAGCATCATCTCCAATTGAACTAATATGTAGCTTATATCATCTCCAATATTGTTGCTGCCTGATGGCATTTCTTCTTGCCTCAATGACAGGGGATTCTGAATCCATAGGCAT
>CATIWK010451407.1:0-14432 GCA_949634005.1 Mallotus japonicus
TGGAAAAGTCCAGTTTGGATAGGCAACATCAAATGAAGATGCAAAGCGAACAGATTGCCTTACGAAAATTTAAAGCAGAAAATAAAGTCTTGTACCGAGACTTGAATGCTATTTCTGATCCAAGAATTCGTGCCATTACTCAAGCTGAACAAAAAAGAATTATTCGAAAAAGAGCGCAACAACAAGAAGTACCACCAGAACATGAAGATTTTGGCCAATATTTTTATGATATTGGTGGATCTGGAAGTGGTTTACCAGATTATTAAATTATTGTAAGCTTTGTGTGTTATGTTTAATGTTTAATTTTAGTTATCTAATGTTTGAGACTTGTTTAGTTCTAAGGCCATCTCCAATGCATACCTATAATGGTGCAAAAAGTCACTATTTTCACTCTAATGCATACCTATTTCTTGCCCTATTATTGTGTAAGTGTATGGCAAACATATTTTTACGTTTGCCATGTTCACATCCACGCAAATTTACTTTCTTTTTTTTAATTTTAAATTATATTATTAACTTTTAATATATTCAATTTAGTCCAATTTTTCATTATATAGACATAATTTTTTAACAATTTAATCCAAAATACTTATTTTATTTAAAATATTTTTCTTAATATATATATATATATATATATAGAACAAATAAATAATTTTTTATTTTAAAAAATTATACATTAAATTTAAATAATTTTACATTACAACAAACATTCATCACAAATAACATTTTTATTTAAACATTAAAACTACGTTACATTAAACATTAAAACAAACATTAAACAAACCTTAAAGCAACTTTGGGTTCGCCCGACACCAACGAAGAATCTATACACTTTGAAGTGCTTTTCAGACTCCAGATTCTCTGTTGACAGTCACCGAAAGCCACGCATATAATCCGATGGATGCATCTAGCAGTAATATATCAGACCTTAAGCAATTTGTTGATCACTGCAAGTCTAATCCTTCCATCCTTCACGACCCTTCTCTTTCTTTTTTCAAATCCTATCTGCACAGGTACTTTATTGTTCTTATTCTTAATAATTTCCCCTATAGCTATGTCCTTCTTTCATAAATCATTGACAGGTTTCTTTTCTTTTGATTTTTTGTTTTGGTTTTGCAGCTTGGGTGCTCAAATTCCACCTCAAACGGAATCGGTGAGGAATAATTTGCTTGCAACACTTCCTCTGCATCTTTAGCGATTTTGGGTTTGTTTTGTTCCATCTTTTTGGGTTTATATTTACTAATCCATTACTAAAAACATCTGCAGAGAAATAAAATGTATATACATAAGATTTTTTTTTTCTTGACTTATGAAATAGGCTTGTCGGGCTTTTAGATAACTTATATAAAAAGCATATAACATGAAGAAGAATTTAAAATTTGAAGAAACTTTTAGCTGCAAAAACCAAGGATTTCCGCGCTATTTGATGTCAGTGTCTTATTTGTGGAAATGGTTGATATGCTTTTAATCTTTTCCTTTCACTTTTATGATCAATTCCTACACTTGCTTTCAATAAAATGCATCTATATTTACTTATAGTTATTGTCATTTCAAGATGATTGTCAGCTATATTGCCTACTAGTTTGTAATTATTTCAAAATGCATGTTCACGGAGGATTCCCCCCTCACTCTTTGTGTCCCCTAATTCAGCCACTCCATTGAGTAGCTTCAGAGTGTTTTTGCAGACAATTTTTTTCATAATCGTTTTAATAACTTACAAATTTAAGAATTCATTTCAGAAAATTTGGCTTGGTTTATTGTACTTTTTTCTAAGCTGCAAAAAAAATTTTATTTTACTGTTTTGTTTTTTTTTGGCAATAAGTATGTGCTATAAACAGCATTTCATTTCAGGAGAAAAGTGGTATCGACATGTCAAAATCGGAGGAATTTTTTGATGGCCCAAAACCAAGTGAAGAGGATGATGACATAATTGAGTCTGATATTGAGTTGGATGAGAGTGACATTGTGGAACCTGACAATGATCCACCACAACAGGTTGAAACATTTGATGAAATCCTGAATTTTGTATTTTTTTTTGGGTAAAAGCCTAAAATATGCTAATATTTGGCTAAGTACATGTGCTAATCCTTAATTATAGATGGGTAACCCTGCAAGTGAGGTTACAGAAGAAAGGCGGGATGCTGCACAAACAGAAAAATTGAAAGCTATGGATGCAGTTTCTGAAGGTGAGTCTTGTGTTCTGCCATTGACCTTTTTGATCAAGATTTCTGCTATTGTCCTTTTTTGTCAACATTTTTAGCTTTTCAGGGAAGCTGGGTAATGCAATAGACCACCTAACAGAAGCCATCATGTTGAATCCTAGGTCAGCAATATTATATGCAACTAGAGGTAAGTTGGTCCTTACTTTTATTGCAAATGTTTTCCTCCAAATCTTTTTTTTTTTTTGCCATTGTCTTGATTTCTTAATGTCCCTGTTTTCAGCTAGTGTCTTTATTAAACTAAAGAAGCCAAATGCTGCCATACGTGATGCTAATGCTGCTCTAGAGGTTAGACCTGAGTGGCAGGCCCTCCCTACACCTGTACTTGTATAGTTAGAAAAGAAAGTCTCATATTTATTATGCACAAGTCTTCATGTTATAATAGTTGACAAACAAGATGAGCTAACTGCATGTTGTTCTAGATGAACCCGGACTCTGCAAAAGGATATAAAATACGAGGAATGGCAAGGGCCATGCTTGGCAAATGGGAAGAAGCTGCAGATGATCTGCATGTAGCATCAAAATTGGACTATGATGAGGACATTGGTTTGGCGCTCAAGAAGGTAACCTGCATTGTTAATCAGTAGGAAAAATAGTGATAGTGTTTCCTCCCTTAATATACATTTTTTGAACAGGTTGAACCTAATGCAAAAAAATTACAAGAGCACCGTAGAAAATATGAACGTTTGAGGAATGAAAGGGAACTAAAGAAGGCTGAACGTGAGAGACAACTGCGAGCTGAAGCCCAAGTAAGTGATGTTATTGTTAGTGACTTTGATGCAGTATTGATATAATTGAATCATGATTGGTTCTCCTCGAAATAAGAGAGTTTTTCATGTTAAGGTGCTTTAGTAATTTTTTTTTTGGGATCAAGGCTGTTGTTGACTGTACCATTTGACAATTTCAGGTCTTAAATATTTAAACTAGTAGGTAAGCAGTGCAAAATCATTCATTAAATGATGCCAATAGAATTAGATAATCTGTTTGGCATAAGACAAAGGCTTCCAAATATAACCAATTTGTGAGGCAATTGATATGTGTACAGTAAAACAATAGGTCAAATGATCTTTTAAATGCACTAAGAACCAACATATTTGGCTGAGGTTGTTATTCATATAATTATCCGACAATGATTAGTTTTAAATTTAAACATTTTTTGTACATCAAGTAAGTTTCCTTCATAAGGAATAACAAAAATGATTATCCTAATCTAATAATTTAGTTTTCCCTTCTAAATAAGTCTTTTTCACCTCAAATACAAGTTGTTTATTTCAAATAAATAACTCTTTTAACAATAATTTCCATACATAAAGTTTTTAACTTCATTAATTTCTTAAATTCTTAAGCTTGACAATAGAAAATATTGATCTAAATATTTTTTAGACTTCGCCTTTAGTATAAACATCATTAATCTGGCCAAAGCCAGAAATTCCCTTATTGATATATGTTTATAGACTTTTTTAAAGAAACTTTCAACCATTAAGATTTTGAATTCAAGACTAGGAATATACTAACTAATTAATGCTAAATTATTTATATTCTAAACCATTATAAGGAAAATTCATAAGTTCTTACATGTTCCTAATAGCAATAAGATTCCTGAACAATGCTAAAACTACGCTTCCTGAATGGAAAATTTATAAGAGAACTGGAATTTCCTTTTTAATTTTTAAGTTGATGCTCAGCCTCAAGTTTTCTATTGTTGAAGAACCCAAAAGTGGAGAAGATGAGGCTTTATCTTTGCGGTTGGCGTAAAAAAAAATGAAATTATGAACTTAGTTGTTTCCTACATATTACCAGGTTTATTGGCACGTGCAAAATCAATTGTAGCTTTGGCTGTTAAATCTCTCTTTTATTTATCATGAATAAGAAAATTAGTTAGGTTTGCAATTTCCTTTTCTTATACATGGCTACATGGATTTTTTTTTTTTAATTTTTTTCTGAAATGGGTTCCCTAAAATTTTCCAGAATCCATAAAAGCAACATTGGTGATTATGACCGGAATGTTTTAACTTCTTATCATGTATGCCAAGATAGTTAAATAATGTTTAAGTCACTGCATGAAACTGTAATAAATTTAAATTTTGTGGACTTATTTCATGCTAAATGGTCACTATTTGAACAATTTGTTCTTGCTACTGTCAGATGCTACCTCTACATCTTTACTGCAACTGCCATACCCATGTAATTGAGGTGTTATTAGCATCATCTTCTTTTGATACCTCTGCAACATAATTGCAGTGCACTCATAAATTATATGTTATTTTGGGCATAGTACTACATTCTGAAAATAATCTTTTATGCAGGAGCGAGAGGCTTTGTCTGCTTTGAAGGAGGGTATGATTTATGCTTTTCTCTCGTTTTTTGGTCCTACTCATGTGCTTACTCACAAGCATGTCTTCACACATACCACATGCATGCACACACACATCTTGCACAAGGCAACTTATATCCTCATAAAAGTGGAATCCTAGTTGAAGAGAGACTAAAGTGATTTCTAATTGAAGGGCTTGATATTTAAGGCTCTGCATCATATTTGTGCTTCCATACTCCTATGAAGAATTTGGGTTGTGCTTCCTTATCATTCTTTGATTTTTTGCTATATGATTATTGCTTTATTGTAGCTGTTTTTATTTCAAAAGGTGGTTAAAGTTTCTTCTTTTTCTGCTGCTACGTGGGTTTACCAAAAAAAAAATAAAAATAAAAATAAAAGAAGATAATTTGCTGATGCATGCATTGGAGTTAAAATGAACTGAATATTCTTGTTCCTAGCCTAATCTCTATATCTTTTATCATGTGCTGGCCAATGTGTGATGTTGAGTGTTGTTGAAAAGTATCCCATATTAAAAAAATATAAAGAAATGAAGTGGTATGTAAGTGGTGTGAATTGAGTCATAACACAAGCCAATTGGATTTGTGTTATATGGGTTTAATCCGATTAATTTATATGTCTAGATGTGCATGTGTGCTACAACATTTTTAAGTCCCATAGAGTTTCAACTAGTGTAATAGTGAAAGTTGATCATAGGTTAGCCACTTAGACTCTAGGGTCTGAAATATTAATCTATACTTCAAAATTGACATATTGTTGCCGTAGCAAGAGTTGGCTAAGGTTTGGCCTAAGGACAAAAGAAAGATATGCTATCTGGTGTTCTATGATCTTGATTGTTGTGGTTGATTGCTATGGTGATGGAGAATGGTGATTATCTTGATTGTGATGGTGGTTGTGAGAGTGAGATGATAGTCTGTTGGTAATAGTGGTATTGCCAGATTAAAATCATAATGGTAAGTTGATAAAATCATAATTATCAGCTTATCATAAATTTCTTGAATTAGGTACAGGAAATAAATGCACTTAAAAATTAAGTACTGAAAATTTTAATTATAATTGCTAAATCTCAGTTATTAAATTCTGTGCTGGCTGCAAAATCATTTGGAAATCGCCACACACAAGAGTGATATTTCTGTCAGAAACATAACTGTGCTATTGCCAAACCAGTCATTAAAATAACATCCAAGAGGGAGTTATATACCTGTATTATCTATCCTAGAAGAAACTCATGCTCCTATTGATGTGAGAAGTTCGTTTAAGACACTGCTACTTTACACATCTGTCTATAGCTCTGTGCTTATCAGCTAGTAATACCAATCTGTCACTGTTAGTCTACTTTGTCTCTTACAATTGTGACCATGAAATGCTATGATATCTCATGCAAAAATCTCTCTCGACTGTGGGCCAATTATTCTCACATAACCCTCATTCTTCATATATGGATCTTATCTAATGTTGCTACCTCCTGTAGTATTATCAAAGCACCATCTTTCATGCCTCTTTTTTTTTTTTCCTAAAAGCATCATCAAGAGTTGACTAGAATGATATGGTTTCCCGGTTGTACTCTGTTGAGTTTGTTAGTGCAAAAGTTGTATGGGTTGTCAAAGGAATTGGAGGAATTTTTTCTATAAGCTACTGGTCAATATGTAGCAACACATACAAGCACAAGTACATGTAGATTTATAGTTGCAGTGTTTCTTTGTGCTGCTCAAGTTGGCAAATTATCTGTGTATTTATATGTATATTAATGAGATCATGTTTCTGCGACTGTTGTTTTCCCATTAAAAGTATTGGTTAGAATAAAAAATGACCATAGTTTAATGACATTCAGGATCATTTATCTAGAAACAAACCAATGGAATTGGGGTTTGTGGTTGTTTTCAGCGGACCAATCTTTTGGGAGTTGATTAAGGGGTTAATCATGTGTTCTTGTGTTTTCTTGTATTGTGTTCCACCAGTTTTTGGTCTTTTAATGTTTAAGTGTATGTTGAAGGTTTCATGTACAAGATTATAAATATTTCACCATGTGAAGAGCCTGGAATGTCAATAAAGTGGAAATAAAAGTGAACCAGCATGGAGCATATGATGGCGTCTTGCTTGTTTACTGAGACATTCTTATATAGAAAAGTTCAGTATTGTCATCTATCATTGGTCTGGCCATTTTAAGCAGTGGAACAGCCCAAACAGCAGCTAAAATATTTGATGTAGCTAAACCTTCTTAGGAAGTGAATTGATAATTTGCTACTGTTGATATTTCATGTGGTTTAGCATTCTCAATAGTGTTTATATGAAACAATTCATGCGCAGATATGTCATTATGCTTGTGATATTGACAGGGCAAATAATAAGCATCCATTCTGCTGGTGAGCTGGATACCAAATTGAATGCTGCTTCAAGAACATCTCGCCTTGCAATCCTGTACTTTACAGCAACGTGGTGTGGACCTTGCCGTTTCATTTCTCCTCTTTTTACAACTTTAGCTTCAAAATACCCCAAAGCTGTATTCTTGAAAGTTGACATTGATGAAGCAAGGGATGCGGCTGCAAGATGGAATATTAGCAGTGTTCCAGCATTCTACTTCATAAAGCACGGCAAGGAGATTGACAAGGTAGTGGGGGCTGATAAAAACGGACTTGAAAAGAAGATTGAACAATATGCAGGCTAGTGCTGAACTAATTTACTGTGAGAAACTTCCATCTGGTGATTTTTCCTGTCACTTGTGTTGTGTGATCAAACTCTTCAATCACATTAGTCATCAAATAAACTTGTAAGAAGATTGTACTTTTACATAATAAAATGATCGTTTTAAGTTATCTGCTGCTCTTAAAATTTGCATGCCAAGCTGGACTCTTGGCCCTTTTAGTTGAGACTGTGCACTACCAGCATACTTTTGCGCCTGAGAAATTGCGAACTTCTGGCTGGCATCAGGCAGGTTATTATTGGCAATTTAACATGGAATTTTGTCTTGAAATTTTTTTTTTCCCTTTTTTATTGTAATGCTGCAGAATTCAGAGGGTCTGAAAAGACCGGGACCTATGTGCATGAAGTGCTTATCTGGCTTGTGGTTGTGGACTTGCTAGAGTCTCACATCTAATTTTGATTATTGCACTCTGTTAGATTGAGGAGCATATTTTTCTGATGTTTGCTCCTTGTCCTTTTCTTTAAGCCAGGTGTTAATAAAAAGTTGTGCTAGTCTATTGTTTCAGAAACATTTGTTAGGAACAGATATTTTCATTTGGATATGGGATCTTTTCCATGGTTTGATCTCTAGAAAATCCTGAATTTTCAAATCTACCTACTCGGCATACTGGATTAACTTGTTATGCTTCTAACGTGAGAATCTATTCTATGTATGAGATTTTACATTACTATTGTTTTCCCCTATCAATTTTGGATGAATCAATGACTGGTGATCTATTTCTTTATGTTAAATTAAATATTTTAGATATCTTTTTTTCTATGTTCTGATTTTTGATAATTTCTTTAACATATTTGTTCCAATTTCTCAAGCTTGAGGACCTCAACAATTTCTTTCTATATTACTGTCTACTTTTCAAATTTCCTTAGCTTTTTTGTGTTTGGCTAATGAAACATAATCTCTGTTTGATTGTCTTCTATGGTCTCATGGACTTTCTTCCTCTAAATCAGTTAGTTGCTTAGTTGTGTTTATCTTCTATTAGCTTACTGAATCTCTCTTTTATCTATGACCGACCATTCTAATATCTGCACTTCTTTATTAGGTATAATAACAAATGATTTTTGTTAACTAAACTGCTCAAATGCCTTAAAGTTCGTAAACCAACCCGAGGTTTCAGCTATGGAGTTGAGGTAATCTGTTCTTCTTTTAGGGAGACACTATAGTTTTTTTTTTTTTTTGGGATTCTGTTGTATTGTTGTACCCAGTGATAAACCAGTTACTGCTATGTTATATTCTGATAGTTGTGCAAATTCAAGCTCTAGTCTTTAAGAGAATTTGCCGCATAATTGGGTTAAATATACCAGGCTGTCTTCTTAAATAAGGTAATCATAAAGATTTTATATGAAGGCTAGAGTTGGTGATGGCATAGCTCCCAACCCAAAATGTCCAATTGTGTGCATCATTTACGTGTTATATAAAGCAATAACAAATTATTCCATGTCCAAAGTATAAAAGAAACATGTGTTTTCAGAGCGCTCAGAAGTTAAGTAGTAAGAGTCAAAGAAGCAGTCTCGCTTAGTGAAAAGATAATTCTACAATAACTTTGTTCTTTACAGAGTAAACTCATTCAGGGAAATCTCCTACTCTAGTGATAGAAGCAAAGTGAAAACAAAAGTGAAGAAACCAAAGTCACTTTAGAACTTAGAAGGCAAGTTATATGGAAATTATCATAGTATATCAGAAACTTAGGAGACAAAGTTGGATTTGAATATAAATGCAAAGAAATTTAAAAAACAAAAAAAACATGAAAGGAGAAAAGACACCCATTTTTTCATTTCCTCTGATTCTTGGAATAAAATCTGAGGACCACATAGAAGAAAAGCCTATAAAGAACTCCCCAAGCTAGCAAGATAGCAACATCATACCAAAGATTGTCCATGTTGATGTCCATTGTGGATAGTATATCTTCTCCGATCAGTTGGCAATTCTGTTGATTTGTATGATTAAGATGCAGTTTGCTAGGCTTGATCTGTCCTAGAGGACCGGGTGAAAGGTCTTCTTGGTTCCCATTATAACATCTTGTTCCCTTGAACTCATTTGATAGCATTGCCTCAAATGGATATTTGATTGCTGATATGTAGTGGAGCCATCTCCAGTAATCTGGTATCTGTGTCCGCTTCAAGAAAAACCCACAAGTCAGGAAGAAAAGAGCAGTTGTGGCAATCACAACTGCATAACCTGTGATATAACTTGGAACGAGCGCACTAACAAGCATAACGTAAGCATTGGTAGTTATCAGAGAAGCATAAAGAATAATCCAAAAATTGAAGAGACTGCTTTTCAGATGAAGCATGAATCTAGTTATGGCAGCAAATGTGAAGCCTTGGATGGCGAAAAATGGGAGATAGACCAGAAGAGAAGAGACGACATAAGAGGAAGCACGGTAAGCATTGTGGGAAGTTTCTCTGATGAAGATGAATCTTTCTTGGATGAATGTTGGGACAGCATCATTGGAGGAAAAGAAGACTAAGCAAACTGCGAAGATGTAGAAATTCAGAAGCCGATTGATGGTTATGAATGTTGGCTCGCTCAGGTTCTTAAAAAGTGAGGAAAGAATTAGTGCCATAACAGTTAATACAATCTCTCTTGAAAGAAAAAGTTCAGGAGTGCGAACAACATTAAGTGCTGTTCGCCAAGAGAGGACTGCAACTTCACGGAGCCATGGGTTAGCAAATTTAGGGCCGTGTGCTGGCTCATCAAGCATTTCTTCTTCCTCCATGTCAAAATCTTCGTATGAAGGAGTATATGAGTCCACCGAGGGACTAAAAATGACTGGAGTTTTTGGACGAGAAGGGACATTTTGAGGTGTTCGATATTGGCTTGAAACTTGACTTCTGGGCCCAGACATTGGCGTTTTTGCTGGTGTTCTTGCAGGAGTCCAAGATGGTGCAGGGCGAGGAGTTCTTTTAACACCATGGTAGAGCCAGACAGGAAAATCTTTGTAAAATTGTGAAGCCAACCGTGGTTGATAGACGCCACTTTGTGGATGCATTGGTGTGGGCATAGTTCTCCGTTCAAGGGAATTATCAAAATTATCATCATCATCGTCGTTGTCATCAAAGCCATGCTGTCCAGAATCTGCTCGTGATGTTCCAGTGATTGAGAATGCTTGGCTCCAGAGGCTGATAGTATGTTTGGATCCAGAGGTGTTCGAGTATGGAGTTCGTGGAGTTTTGGGAGTCTTGGGGATGGGTGTCTTAGCTGCTTGTTCTGGTTTGATTCCCTCTCTTTGGTAAAGAACAAGAGGATCAAGTCCCACGGTGGATTCATCATATTCTTTTATCACATCAAGGAGATATTCCAGGCTATTTTCACCATCAGGAACTGGCCTTCCAAATCCAGAGAGATGAGCAGGAAGAGTGGCTGGACTTCCCACATATATCAGTCTACCCCTGTTTTATAGATTTTTATATCTCCAAATCTAAATATAGAAATAATTAAACTCTTGTGGCTGTAAAAAAAATAGCAAATTCTGTTGTACCTTGCAAGAACTGCAATGCGGTCTAGGAGCAATTGAATTCTGTAAGAAGGCTGATGAATAGTCATCAAGACAATACTGCCACCTTTAGCTATATCCTTCACCTTTTCCACCACACTAAAAGCGCTTGTAGAGTCAAGACCTGAGGTTGGTTCATCAAGGAACAGCAGTGATGGCTTATGGATTATATCAATCCCTATTGACACCCTTCGTCGCTCCCCACCTGACACACCTCTCCTTCCTTCATCACCGATATATGTATGTGCAGTGCTCTGCAAAATGGGTCAAACAATTACCTCGTCTTTTTAGCTGCATTCAATAGCATATGTATATGAAAGACGGCAGAAAAAGAGAGAAGAAAGCTGTACATACTGTTAATCCCAGTTGGTCAAGAAGCTCATAAACTCTTTGTTTCTTCTCACTCCTGGAAATGGAAGGAGGAAGTCTAACTTCGGCAGCAAACATGAAGGTCTCAAAAACAGTCAACATGGAGAAGAGCTGATCATCTTGCATAACATAAGATGAAATTATCTTCATGTAGCTTGTACTGACCTGCACAGCCATATGCCAAATCCTAAGCATGCATCCCGGCATAATTATATAATATGTTACTATTGTTTTAGATTATCATTCAGCGCATTTTATATATGCACTAACCGGTTTTCCGTCTATCCTGACAGATCCTTCAAGACTCCCCTTTGCAATCCGACCAGCCAAAGCATCAAGAAAAGTGGATTTTCCAGCACCACTAGGACCAATGATGGCCATAATTTCACCCCTGGCAGCCTGACCAGATATATCATTGAGAAGATAAGCTTCTTTAGTGATCCAAACGCCATCTTTCTTCTGCTTCTTTTTCACACTATATGATACATTTTTGAACTCAAGACCATGACCCGGAACCAGTTTCCGGGGTTCAAGTGGCACAGCATTTTTCTTTGCGGCTTTTGTTTTGTCTATCTCCAGTAGAGTCTCAAGGTTTTTATTGGTGTTAGTCCGGCTTACCTTTGCCGCCATTTTGATGAAGATACCTGTGCAACTGGTCTTATTTTTCAGGCTTAAACAAAGATGGAGGGTATGATTAACAAGTGCAAGCTAAGTTTTGGTGTGGTATTAAAAGGTGAAAAGGGAAAGGTTTTGTAGAGATGTAAGACAAAATTTTTTATGGTTAAACTCAATGAAATTGAAAGGGAATTTGGAGTGTTGTTGTGAAGTCAGAAGACGGCAGGACCTTTCTCCTTGCTCATTGTTTTCCTCGTTATTATGCTTTGGTATCACCGGAAATGCTAGCTGCCATGATCTTTTTTCATTGTATATAGCTACATACAGCTCTCTCCCTTTCTTTCCAACTTCTTTTAATAATTACTAGTTTATCACCAAAAGTTAAATAGTTTATAAGTATTTAAAATTTGTAATAATAATAAATTTGTGAAAAAAAAGACAATTATGCGAAATAATAAATTGTAAATTTTCTTAATCGATGGTTCGAAGAGAACTTATTTAATTACAATTTTTTTCTTTCTCTAGACCATATAATTTTTACAATGTGATTGTTAAAGATTTAAAAATATATATATATATATGCATGCCAAGTAATGGCAATGACAAATGATAAATTTTTTTCGATAAATATGTCTGATTTCATTAAAGGTTGGCCATTAACATGTAATTCCTTTGAAATAAAAATTAAAGAAATACAAGAATAAAAAAATTTATCAATGTTAATAAAGTCAATGTATTCAACATGCTGAGTTTAACTCTAGCATGTTATATTCACATTTAGAATGTTCCTCATTCTCAATTTACACTCTTTTTTTTTTTTTTGAACAAAGAAAAGATAATAAATATTAAATAGAAAAAGTTACAACCTTATAGGCCAACCCAAATTGATAAGCCAAGATACCCTTTAGGCTTTGACAAGTACATGGGCTAATTTCATAATAAAGCCCAAAACAACAAATTAGGGAAGAAACCCTAATTTCATGAGGAAACCAACAATGGCAGACAGTGTTGGCGGCAGCAGCTCCAGTTACATGATCTTCAAATCTGTGACGCGCATCTGAGATGATGGTGGATATGTCCACACACAGACGGATCAGACTGAAGCAGAAGACAAGAAAAACAATCGACCACCATAGTAGACGGCAGAGATTGAGATCGCTTATCTCTACAGCAAACTTGCAAAGCCTAATGAGGGAAGAGACCCAAAGATGGATTGGCGAGCGGAGATCAAGTGGATAAGACCCGTTCTCTACAAACTAGCAGGTGGATACCATCTACACCTGAAAACCAACAGCGAAACCATGACAGAACCTTGGTTTATCTCAACCAAACATGCAAAGCAGAGGCTACACACTCTGCACCAAAACAACCAAACAAAGCCGAGATCGGCACATACAAAACAAAGATAACAAAGAAGCTCAAAACTGAGCACATAGCACAAATGCACATCTTATTATAATAAAACTATAACTAGCAAAAAGAGAGAAAGAAAACAGGGGGATAAACCCCCTAGAAAACGGATACTAGTCAAGGAGGTGAAAAGGAGAAAAAGAGAGAGTTTTGAGAGAATACAGAGAAAGTTTTTGTATCCTACTTCTGTTACTTTCACCAACTCAATTTACACTCTTAATTTATAAAAAGAATAATGAAAATGATATATTTTTTTAAAGATTTAATTTTTTTTAAGGTTATTTGCAAATTTAATCATGACCTTTAGTGTTTTTTGCAATTTAATCACAACATTTTAATTTTGGCAAAAAAAAAAATACCACCTTACAATCTTTGGCAATTTGAATCACCGATCACAATTCTGATTGTCTCTTGCTTGCGTGTCAGGCCATTGTTGGGTTTGCCTTCCACGCTGGACTACTTTTTCCACATCAAAACTGTGCGTTTTGGACAGCAAAATGCACTGTCTTCTTATTCTTCTTCTTTGTGTAACCTAAACTCCTGCTCTCATTCAGTGTCAAATTCGCTTCATCAAAGCACTTCCCACTCAATATCACACCCACACTGCGTATATATATATATATGCATATGATTTTTTTTTTCATCATCATCGCCAACGTAACTTGGTAGGTAAGGTACCTTCACACCCCTATAAAACAAGCACAGCTACATGATATCTCTTCCCCTCCTCTGCTGCCGCCACCGCCAGCCACCATGAATAATCTTCCTCCTTTGCCACCTCCAATCTTGGCTGACAGAAATCAAAGCGTGCTTCTGATAGTATTCATCGCGCTTATTTTACCTTGTGTTGGAATGGGTGTGGTTTTCTTGATCAATACTTGTGTTGTCTGAGAACTCAAGCCAAACAGAGGAAACCAACAATCTTGGTCATTTTCCTCTTATAAAAACCAACATTTTCTTTAACAGAAACACAAACAACCCATTTTCAAAACCCACAATTTGGAGTAAAAATTAAGAAAAGCTCTGTAAATTTCTGGAACAACCCATTTTTAGTACTCTTTTCTTTCTTTGTTTTTAGCATTCTTTGTGATCTCTTTTAACTCTTGCGTTGGGTACTTGTATGTTCTTTGATATATCTTAGAAACCAACAACATGGATGAGAAAAAAGACAAAAGCAACTCTCACCACCAAATCAAAAATTTAAAAATTGGATTCTCTGTTTCCCTTTGACGAGCCATTACCTCAAAAGCCGAACCATTCTTAGCAATGAATTGGCATAACTCTTCAATCTTC
>CATIWK010451462.1:0-41314 GCA_949634005.1 Mallotus japonicus
TAATAAACTAAAAACTCAAATAAATCCCTAAACTATACTAATGGCCTAATTATACCTAAAAACATCATTAATTAATTTATTATTTATTTAAAACTTATTAAAATTTAACTCTAAGATACGTAAATAATTTACACATCAATACTTGTTGTGATTACTGCTTGCCTGTTGTGATTAATGCTTCCCTGTTGTGATTAATGCTTGCTTTGGCTCTAATTCATTTCGTTTACATCTGTTTTGCTTGCATATTCTTTATGTAGATGGAAACTCAAGCAGAACCTGCCAGTGGCAGTGAAGCTACTACTGGTGGTACTATAGAGGTGGAAGCCCCAAAGCAACCAAAAGTTGCAAAAAATGAAGAAAAAAAAAGACACTGAAAGTAGAAGTAAGGTGTGGGTGCACTTCGAGAAATTCAAAAAGCAAGGGAAGGTAAAAGCTAAATGTATTTACTGTGCTAAAATTTTATGTGTTGACCCTAAAATAAATGGTACATCATCTGTTAGACATCATATGATTATTTGCATGAAAAACACTAATCCTAAGTCCATTAGACTGAGCCTTCTAACTCTGCAACCTTATTTGCATAATTCTGACACTTTGGGTGTAATTGGGACTTGGAAGTTTGATAATTAAGCTATTAGGATTGCATTGTCTAACATGATTATTATTGATGAGCTTCCATTTAAATTTTTTGAGGGAGAGGGTTTCAAATAATTTATGTCTGTTGCATGCCCTAGGTTCAAGATACCTAGTAGATGGACAGTGAGTCGAGACTGTTATAATGCATATGTAGATGCAAGGCTAAAATGGAAAAATGTTTTCATTAATCACTGCCTAAGTCAAAGAGTCTGCATAACAACTGACACTTGGACATCATTCAACGCATAAACTACATGTGCATTACAGCTCATTACATTGATTCTGAGTGGAAGCTTCAGAAAAAGATAATTTCATTTGTCCCTGTTACTTCTCATAAGGGTGAGTACATTGCTACAAGTTTAGAAAACTGTCTTCTTGATTGGGGTGTCAAAAATGTTTTCACAGTGACAGTAGATAATGCATCTAGCAATGACACTGCACTTGGTTTTTTTAAGAAAATATTGTTTTCTTGGGGCACATCTGCTGTCAAAATCAAATATGTGCACATGAGATGCATAGCACACATCCTAAATTTAGTAGTCAATGAGGGGTTGAAAGAATCTGGTATGTCAGTTAAAATTAAGGGTTAGAGAAGCAGTTAGATATATTAGGAACTCACCTGCTAGGTTGCACAAATTTAATAAGTTTGCTAACTTGCTTAGTATAGAGTCAAAGTGTTTATTGACTCTAGATGTGGCCACTAGGTGGAATTCAACCTATGTCATATTAAAAAATGCTTGCATATTTGACAAAGTGTTTGAAAAATATAAGGAATGTGAGCATGCATTTAGAGCAGACTTAGGAAATGATGTACCTGATTTTATGGATTGGCTTGCAGTCAAGCAACTTGTTGCCTTTTTACATCATTTTTTTGAGATGACTCTGAGAATTTATGGTTCTCAGTATATTACTGCAAACTTTTTTTCTCTAAAATTTCTTATCTGTTCTGTATTTGAAATGAGTGGCAAAGTGATGTTGATCCTAGTAAAAGATCAATGGCCTTTTCTATGAAAGCCAAATTTGACAAATATTAGGGGGATCCTCAAAAGATGAACCTGTTGATTTTCATTGCTAATGTGCTTGATCCTAAAGACAAGCTGGAATACATGGAGTATTCCCTAAATCAAATTTATGGAGATTCTGTGGGTGGAAGCCTATACTCTAATGTTAAAGCTGCATTGTATGAATTATTTGATGACTATTGTGCTTCTTGCAAACCTCCTTCTCATTCTGCTTCTCAATCTGAACACTCAATTGATGCCTCTGAGGGTGCATCTGCTGAGTTTGGGAAACCTCAGTCCTTACTAAAAGCCAGATTTAAGAAGCACAAGCTGGAACATAGACAGTGTGGAAGCAAAAAATCTAAATTAGAGATCTATCTCTCTGAGTTTGTGCTTGAGGAAGGTGGAACATTTGACATTCTCAGATGGTGGAAGATAAATTCCGAGAGATTTCCTATTCTCTCAACCCTAGCACGTGATATGTTAGTTGTCCCAATATCCACAGTAGCTTCTGAATCTACTTTTAGCACAGGAGGGAGGTGCTTGATTATTTTAGAAGTTCCTTGACACCCAAAATTGTGGAAGCTCTAATCTGTTCTACAAACTGGAAGAGATTGTCTCCAACTTCAGTCTCAATTGAGGAGTCTTTGGATGAAGTTGAGCAGTTTGAGAAAGGCATGTAGAAGTAAATTGGTAGTTGTTTATTTTAAATAATTCTTATTTATGCTTATTTTTCTCAATTTGATTTAATACTTTTATTTTCTTTGTTTGACAGAGTTACTTGTAGTTGGATTTGGCCTAACTATGGCATCTTCAAGTGCCACTTAACATGAAATTTCAGTAAAATTTAATTGGCATCATATAATACTTTAACTGCTCACTTTTGTGCATGTGTGTGCTATGTGACTAACACTGAAGTGACTGCACTTCAGTTGCCAGTGATTGTTGTTGAATGAGTTTAAACACATTGAACTGCAATACTAAAGTGGCTGACATTCAATTGCCAGTGTTGTTGTTGCATAAGTTTAAACTCATTAAACAACAATACTGATGTGGCTGACATTCAGTTGCCAGTGTTCATTTATGATTATGGGCTATAATGATACTTCCACCTACATTCAGCTGAGAAGTAAACGTGCTTGCTGTAATTTCTTGGTAGCATGTATTTTGTTGTTAGAAGTTATGGCCGCATTTTAACAATGAATTACAATTCATTAGATCTGAGCCCACCGATTATTTTATTTATGTGTACTTGCCTTTCAATTATCTGCTTCTGCTTTTTTTTTTTTTTTTGTTACTTGGTTGCATTTTTGTGAATATTTCGTTGGGTTGGGCCATGAGGAAGCTTCCACCTAAGTTTCTATGCAGATTGTGTGAATGTATTTTCTGAGATTTCTCAGGTGACATCTCTTTGTTGCCAGAAATTCTGGCACCATTTGGACATGACTTGAAAACTTTAAAAAGCTTAGCCCTTCTAACTTGTTGATTTTACTTTGATTTTCTTTGTTTGCTTTTATTCTTATTCTGTGTTGTTCTTTTTTTATTAAAATGCAGCAGTTGTAACTTGTAGGCTTTTGGGTGCACAAAAGCTATGGTCTGCAATCAGATATCTTTTGCAAATGATATGCAAGCCTTTTGCATATAAAATTTTTTGTTGAAGCATTCAATTATGACTTCTAATTTTTTGGTGAAGTCATGTTCTGAGAAGTGGAAGCATTTTGGTTGCTGTAATCACTTCAATTATTTTTTTTGTATCTAGTTCTGTAATTCTGTAATACTGATTGTCTAGCAAGTAACATGACAAATAGCCTATATAATTATGTTAGATCATTATAGGCTTATATAATTTGTAACTATGTTAGATCATTATAAGCTTATATATTTTATAATTATGTTACACTTGGGCTTGGCCCCAAAGTTGACCTTTTGTAATTTTGTAACAGCATTTGGGCTTCGCCCAAATTAGTAAATATATATATATTTTTTTTATTTTTCGTCCAGCCCATCAATTGGGCTCAACCGAACCGCCTTAATCGAAATATTCGGTCTTCCGAACTAATGTGTTCTTAATAATTTTCGGCTCGGTTCGATATACCAATTACCTTAAAAAAATTGACTAAATTTCATATATTCATAACCGAACCGAATCGATCGATGCTCACCCCTTGCGCCATTAATTATTTAAATAAAGAACAATTTGGCCACTTGACAGGTTGAGGTGGTTTGACATTGAGTACCGGATTGCTCTCAAAAAAATTAGCTGGCCGGAGCTCAAATTCACCGCTTAATGTTGGCATGAGCGGAAAATCTTCTTGATATGGTATGTGATGAAAACCCATTGTGTACCATAATACAATATCCTTATTTTCTATATTCCTGTCCCTGCATTAACAATCAAATACGTACATCAGATCAAACAAAACATCGTTATACAATGTGAATTCGTCCAAAATATGTCAAAAAAAAAAAAATCATTGCATGAATCATTATAATAAAATTTATATTTTCCTTTTAAATCAGATAAAAATTAATTACATAAATCAACGACTACATAATTCGAATTTACATCTTGCCTTTAAAAAGAAGAACAACTGTACCATTATCTTTAATATGGATAAGATGATAAGCATGTACACATTAAATTATTATCTTTATTTAGGATTGATTTGAATCCATACCTCAGGGTCCATGTAGCTAAAGAGTCATCTCCTCTGCTCTGATCAGCATATAGTCCACTAGCCCACTTTTCAGACTTGTTAAATGGTGTCACCCACACATTATAGTTAGTGAAGGCTCCTCGAATCTGTGGATAGTCATCGTCTAATAAGAGTGGACCTGCAGTTGATCCAGGGATCAGACTGTAACCAATGAAGTTACCCATGTTGGTCCTTTTGTTGGGATTGATTACTAATAGGTCAGCTTGCTCCAAACCAAGCTTAATCTTTGCATCAGATTCAGTTTTAGCTGTTTCACTAACAACTCTCCAGTAACTTTTCCTTGGCGACTTCCTGTCTGTCACTTGTGTCTTTTGCAACTTGGACTTGACAAATGTGTTTGCATCCCCATCCACATCTAGATCAAGATGGAAGGTGAGGAAGTGATCATGACAAGAGCCGATGGTGTTTGCTGCTAGTAATGTACCGTAGACTTCCTCTTCTATTTGGTCCTTGTGGGTGTACATTGTCCCTCTCACTTCTAGCAAACCTGTGAGTCCAACCTGCGAAAGACAAAAAATAAATAAATAAATAAATAAAATTATGAATTATAGAATTTTTGGAAGAATCCACTTGTGTCCAGCAATAGCTAGCAAAGATCTACACTTCACCTTAACCTTTATAGAACCACTCTGCAAAAATTCCCAATCATTGATGTAGTCGTAGTTCCCAACAGTTGACACCATTCTCACCACCAAGCTTATCTCTGGCCTAACCTCTCTTACCTGCAACACAACCCCTGCCACATAAGGTTTTTTTTTTTTTTTTTTTTTTTTCTGGGAGCATCCTAGTGGCAATTATCATTAAGAACCCAAAAAAAATTTCACTGACCACTTCGTCAGGGATCGAAGTTTCAGTATGACGCCACATGATATCTCCAGCAAACTTCTCAAAGATGCAAAAAACATTAGTCATCTTCAGAGGCATACCATCTTCGGCAGCAATATAAGCATCCATGAAAATTGCATTTTCAGGGCAGTCCCTAAGTGGCTCGAGAGGCAATGCAGACATACCATACCCATATTCACCAGCATCAAAAAATGTTCTATAGTACCACTCCTCAGTCAGATCCATGTACGGTACAAACAGCTCTGATACAAACCCTTTATACAATACTCGACGAAGCTTTTGTTTCTGAACATCTAATATTGACGCCAGCGATATTATTAGACCTGCCCTTTGATCGAAACTTACATGAAAATCCCAATTCGCCCACCTACTCGTATTCGGACACAGCAAAGAGAATTAACCCCCCAAAAAAATGACCATTGCAGGAATATAAAGATTTTGTTTGTATATTTACAATATTACATTCATTTGTTAAAAATTTTTTTTTTTGGTTAACATTCATTTGTTAAATTTAAAACATTACATTTGTATGTTAAATCAGTGATATATAATCTAAATATTTTATACTTGTTATGTGGCAGCCAGCGATGCTACGTGACATAATTATCATACTGCCCTTCAGTTCATATTTTCATTAAATTATTAAAAAAAATTACAAACTCTAAGTTTTAGATTCCAAAAAAATTAAATTTTTAAAAAAATAAAAAGATAAAGACCTAATTGTCCTATGTCATTGTAGCAGTGGCTGTTATAAAAATATAATACCTTTCGCTGTTAGTATAATATATTCAAAATAAATAAAAAAAATTTGTAAAATTGTTTCAAAATAAGGGCCCAAGTCTTACTTAACACGGTGTCCATCAATCTTGAAGCTTGGCCCATCAGGCTGCACAACTGTGATACCCTTTAATGGCAGCCCAAAGGGTTGTTTTTGCTTCGTTTCTCTGTAATCAGTTCCATCAGCCTTTGGCACTGGAACAATTAATCTATCTTTAAAATCTAAGATGGTCATCTCTTCAAGGTCAACAGTTACGGTAACACCCTCAACTGGCCTCATATACAGATTAACAGTTCCGTCTAAATAGTAACACATCACCTTAACAATCCTTCTATTCCTCTTAATTTCTCCATACCAACCTACACCAAAACTTTGACACACAACCTCTTCAATCTTGAGCCCTCTCTTACTAATTGACTCCAAGAACGGTGCGTATTGAAACGGCAAGTTATTGGCAGCAAATTGCTCGTCAAAAGTGAGCATAGGGTAGCCATAGCCATCGTAAACTTGATCGGAAACGATCCTGTGGAGTGACAAGTCAACGATGATTTCATGAGTAACCTGGTTTATACGTGCAATAACGAAGGATTTGCGAGGTTGGTTTTTCGTGGAATTTCTTTTTAGCCAAGAAATGACGATGGGCTTTGGTGGTTCCTCTAGCCCTACGTAATGTAAGGCTACGATGTTGCTGGAGTTGGGGTATCTGCTCTGAACTATGGTATTGAGCAGGGATAGCTCCTTAGGGGTTAAGGGGTCTAGTGGGTGTGGATGACTGGCCTGGATAGTGGAGAAGGTGGAGAGGCAGAGGAGTAGGAGGAGGAGAGTTTTGGAGATTGGAGACATGGAAGTGACAATGGAGAGCAATGAAAGTGGTTTTGGTCAATGGGATCATGGTGTTTTTAATATAGCAAACGAGACGGTTCGTATGAATAATGACAAACCACTCTCTGTTGGAGTCTGATTCTTGTAATCATAAATTTTTTGAACTCTTCAAAAAAATAAATTGGAAACAAATACAGGAACAGTAGTTGAAAATGTACATTCAAATCGTTAAAAGAAATGAATTGAGATGCTTGCAAAGCTGCCAAAAATGACAAGTTTTGGTGGAAGGAAGGTCTTCATAATTAAATAGCAGAGCAGATTATTTAATGTTTCAACCGCTGGGGCCTTTATGGTAATGTCAGTGGGTTGTTTAAGTTGATTATTTTTTAATATCAATGCAATAAATCCAATCCGAATGTGTCTAAAATCAGGAATGACCAAGTCTAATGGAAACTGGTTTTCAGTTCAAAAAAAATGGAAACTAGTTTTGAATTCAAGGGGCTGATAGATGTCGCCCGACACATCGCGAGCTGCATAAGAACAATTTTGTTTTAATTATCTATTTGGCTCCAAATATAGGAGAATATCCATTGAAAGGGAGAGATTTTATGGTCATTTGTCCTAGAAGGTGACATCTATCTTTTCTCTTGAATTTTAATATCTGTTTTTGATAATCAGTATCTCTTAATTATAATTATAAGGAGTTTGAATTTTTGAAATAAAGTTTCGAATTCAAATTTTATGTGTTGAAAAAATAAATGCTGAGAGAGTTTTATCCCTTATAGATTCATTCAGTTCAACTCTAAAATAGTCAAAACTCTTATAGTTATCAATATTGGATACATCAAATAAAAAAAAGGTTTGTTTTTGGTTAGGGGTGTAATCGAGTCGAACCGAGTTTTTACTAACTCGAACTTGATTCGTTTATAAATGAGCCAAGCTTGCTATCTTACATGATGTTCACGAGCTGTTTGTGAGTTTAAACGAGTCTAAACAAGCTTAAAGAAATTTTAAAAAATATAAAATATAAATTAAAATTATAAATTCAAAAAATAAAAATAAATTACAATATATTTAATAAAATTTATAATTTTATTCTAATAATATATTTTTTAAAATATTTTTTACTATACGAATTTATATATTATATATTTAAAATCAAATTACTAAACATTAAAATTATAAGTTGGCTCACGAACTTCTATTCGAGCTTCACGAGTCGAGTTTTGTATAGTTTGAGTTCGGCTCGTTTATTAAACGAGTTTCAGTATACGAGCTCGAACGAGCTTTTATCGAGTCAAATATTGAGCTGCTCGTGAGCGGTTCGGCTCATTTACACCCCTATTTTTGATACATCAAATATTGTGCTTCCCTTTCATAAAATGTGCTTCGGGCACATAAAATGAGCACTTGAGGACAAAATTGAATTTCATATAATAATGATAAAGGATTATTTTCTCTTGTTTTCTCCCTCAATTGTATTCTTTTTTTTTTTTTTTTTTTGGAATACCCTTAATTGTATTCATACCAATGCTCAAAATGTTTTTTAATCTAAACACAATGCAATCTATCACTGTTAGGATGATATGCCATATATTTTGAGAGTTCTTGGATGATTTAACCACTAAATTAAAGTTCACCAGCCATTTATGATTTCATTCTAGCTATGATTAGAAAAAACAATTACCCGGTATAATTTTCATAAATTTAATTTTTTTATTATTTTATTATTTAAATGCCTTCTACAGTTTTCATTTATGGTGCATTTTATTATTATATTTTTTTTTATAAAATAAATTTTATTTTATTTATAATGACCATTGAATGATGAAAAATATTTTCATTCTACAGTGATAAATGTAAAATAAAAATAAAATATTAAAAAACAAAATAATTATAGAGTATACCCCATTTATGGCCGAATGTTGAAATGATTTAACTAATTAAAAATATAATTTATAAATACTTTTTGAGCTAGTTGATATCCCAACCCACTGGTCTAAAACCATATCTAACTTGCTAATGGCAAATTATATCATGAACCCTGTCCAATGTCCATGATGTATTATGAGCCTCTATTAGATTATTAATGTTTCACACGTGTGTAACAGCTGTGTTTCTCTGCGATATTATATATTAGTGCTGTTGCTTAATTTCTATTATTCCTAGGTCTTTGATTTATTGGCTCTGTGTGCAGTGACACACATATATATATATATATATATATATATATTTTATATCTTCTGTTGGCCTAAGTTCAACTTGCTTGTGCTTTTATCGTGAGTGTAGCTTTTACATTTCTATATAAAACATGGGTTCAATTTAATTAATTTGCCTCCCCATCCTATAAGAGGAGGCTTTTGATATAATGAGAGGATCTTGATATATGATATGCTTTTTTATTTTTTACCAAACATAGAAAATCATTGATGAAAAATAGGTTAGTGAATAAAAATTTTATTTGACTCAAATCATGAATAAAAAATTAAATTTAATAACTATAATTAATAAAATAGAAAGAAAAAAAAAGTCATTTTTTGATAAATAAGAAATAATTTCTTCATTCACTAAAAATTATTAATAATAAGGTTTATTACTTAAAAATATTATTAATTTAATATATTAATATTAAGTAAAAATTAATATTAATATTATAAAAATTAATTGGTTAATTGATCAAATAATATAAGTTCATTGATTAAATTATAAAGGTTCATTAATTATCAACTATAGGTTCAACATTTCTACTAATAAAAAGGTTCGTTATTCTATATAGATTCATTAACTATATACCTCAAGTTCATCAAATAAAAAAGGAAATGAACCATATATATATAAATTTATTTGACTCATAATATATAGTAAATAAAAAAAAAAACAGAAAAGAAAGAGAGCAAAAGGGTTTCAACAACATACACCATTTTCACCAATAAAAACTCTTGATTTATTAATTCGAGCAGAACTTTTCAGGTGAAATTTGTGTTCTTGCATTACCCTGAACTCGTCAATGCATATCAAGGTATAAAGCTTCCCTAGATTCGATTTCATAATATGTCGACACATTATGGTTAGTGTATTAGTTTGTTTTTTATATTTTGGTCACATTGCACAACTGTTGGGCCATAATCAGTGTCCTAATCCTAAACATGTGTAGGAAGGGAAATTGACAATCAAATAGCTCACCTATACAGAACTTTTTCTTTAAATTAAGGCATAACATCTATTTTGCCCCCTGCACTTTTATTGTTTTTGAGATTTATCCCTTATATTTTTATTTGTGCACATGGAGTCCCTAAACTTTTATTTCGGTTCACATTGAGTCCCTGAAAATATAGTATGAGGACTTAATGTGAACAAATAACTTATTTTATTTGTCGACATTGAGTCCCCATTAAAGACTCAATATATGCCAAAATAATAGTGTGAGAACTCAATGTAGACAAATAAAAGTACAGGGGGGAAATCCAAAATAAAATAAAAGTACATGGAGGAAAATTGGTGTTATGCCTTAAATTAAAAAAGAAGAAAGTGCAAAAGTGATTGCATAATTTAATATTTTATTCATAATTTTAGTTAAAATAAAATTTGTATTCATTAAAAATAATTTAATTTTTTTATTTTTTAATTATAATAAATAAACTCTTACTTGTATTTTTTATTTTAGTTAAATAATGTAAGTTTAGTACTTAAATAATGCAGGTTAATAAAATAAAATATGTAGGTTCACTACTTAAATAATGCAAACTTATTAACTTTCACCTACAGGTTCATTGATCTTTACCATCAAATTTATTAACCTTTAAACCGACATATTCATTAATTTTCACCTGCAGGTTCAGACTGATTTCCACTGAGCTTCACCGAATAAAACATAAGCTAATAAGACATATAAACCAACCTGCAAGTCTAAATATAAAATAAGGCATGCCAGTTCCAACCTACTTTCAAGAAGACACATTAATTAGGTGGATCACACACTTTTGTGAGCTTAATGCTTATTATATCTAAAGTTTCAATTATATTTAGTAGTTAAAGAGATCCATTTAACTATTGCCATGGTATTCCTTCAAACCAATTAATTTCTTAGAAGGAAAAAACAAATAGCGAAGCCAAAAATCGAAGGAGATAGATGGCAGAATCACTTCTGGCACACTTGTTCATGTAAGCAGTTGGTTTAAAGCAAACTGGAAGCCATTTAGTGAGAAGAAATCGATCTTTAGGATATGGAGATGATTTGACTACAAGCAGATGCTCAAACCTCTATGGAAACTTTACTCAAGTGAGAGTCGCACTACTCCGCTCAAGACTTCTGACTTCCTAATGTTAATTGAACATGGCTATAAACTAGAAGAGTAGTTCAAATGAAAAAAAAAAAATAATAGAAACGTTAAAAAAAATGTGTTTTGCCTTCACACGTGTGATGGACCCCTGGTCCATATTGTAATATGAACATGATCTATAGTATAACAATTGCTTCCTAATAGCAGGTCTTATGCCCTTCTTTGTTTCTCCACTCCATGTAATTTTTTTGGGATTTTTTTCATAAATAACAAAAAATAAAAAATAAAAAATAAAAAATAAAAAAATGATTCATTTTTTTCACTTAAAAATATGATATTTGATAATATTTATTTTAAAAATATAATAATTTTTTCATATATAAGAAAATAACTACGAAAACAACTGAAATAACCAAATAAAATAATAAATAAAGCTTTAGATTTTTTTCAAGCCAATCTAATGGAAATAGAAACATAACAGCCGAAAAATAACCAGAAACAAACCAAAACAACCAAATAAAATAACAAACAACGTTTGAGATTTTTTTCGAGCGAATCCAATAAAAACATAATTAGAATAAAAATCCAATTAGAATAGAATTAGAAAAAGAAGAAGAAGAAAATTTAAAAATAATCTAAATATACCTACCCATTACAATTCAATTGTAAGATAGTGGTTTTTAATTCGAAAAAAAAAGATGAAAAAGTATATATTTATAAGACGTGAGAAGAAAATTTTACTATAAAAAATTTTATGAATTTACATGCAAAAGATACGACCAAACCATTGGCAACAACACTTCATTTGCAACAGAAAAAAATATTGCAAAAACAAAAATAAAGGTAAAAAGAAGAAAGAGCGTGGAGAAGGAAAAAAAAAATTAAAGACAAGAATAGCAGAGAAGGAAAAAAAAAAAAAAGAGAAATCGTTGTTAGATGAAAAACTATCCCTCCAAAAAAGACCATATAAATGAAAAAAATTAAAAAATGAGAAAAAATAACCAAAATTTTAAAAAAATTTGGTCAAATAACAGTACATGTAATTTTGCTTAATTGTTTTTTTCTCAAATACTCTTCTCATTTCCATTATTTTCTATCCAATTAAATTTCAATATCACTGACTTAAAAAAATATATAAAAATATTTTCTAAGAAACTAATTTGATAAAAATAATTATATTAATAATGTCTAATTTTAATGATTTAACATTCTATTTCTTGTTTATAATAAATAGATATATAAATAAATTATATTTAATGTATTTAACATATTATTTTTAAATTACTTGTTAGTTAGTATTGTTATTCACTAGGTTGTATGGATACGGGAAATAGGGATACAAATATGAAAAAATAACTTTTAATTGAAGTGTCTACCTTCTAAATTGAAGTGTTTAGATAATACAAATAAGAAAAATAGAAATACGAATACGAGAAAACACTTACTAATTGAAGTGTTTGTGTAACATAAGTTATCAAGGGGATGTTTAGTTTAGTTGATTGAGGTAGGTACTAAAGATTTTTTTCTCAATTAGTTACACTTTAAGTGTTTGGTAAAACTCCAAAATTATTAGTTGATAACTATTTCTATTTAAAACAAATGCGTATTTGATAAACTCTATTTTACAGTTTTTTCCATCGGCATGTAGCTGATTTATATTTATTTTTATTTAAACTATTTTACCTATATTAAAAATAACTAATAACTAAATAAACGTTGTTTTAAATTATAATTAATAATTAAATAATTTTACTATTTATACCCGATAATTGTACTAAATGAATAAAAAAAAAAAGAAAAAAGAAACCGCCATCTAATCTAAAGAGCGCTAACTGTAAGCGGATCTAGGAAGCTCTAGAACGTGAGAAACGACCTTTTGTATAGCAACGTTACTTCTTTTCTCTACTCTGTAGCACCTTCTAATCCTATCTTCTTCTCCATCTTCACCGCAACTTTCTGAATCATCTGCCATTGTTTTCAGTTTCCATTTCAGGTTCCCATCTCTTCCATCTTCTTTTTCTTTTTATATATAATTATTTTAACTTAATTGTCGTATTGCAATTTTATGCTTGCTTCTTCTTTGTTGTTTTTTTGTTTTACTGCAATTTGTATCTCATGAAACGCTGATCTTTGCTTCTTGTTTTCTTTTTTCTATGATTCTTTAATCATATCAAGTTAATGCTTGTCAATTGAATCATTTCGTGGAGCTTGCTTTTTCTTGTTCTTGTTCTTGATTGTTGCTTCAAGAAGTGTTGCATGTGTTTCTTTGGATTGATGATTTTCGCTTTCTTTGTTGGGGGAGTTTGTGTTATTGGTTTAACTAATTCTTTTGATACCCAGATGCGTTCTTTTTTATTTGTTCTTTTAGATTTTCTATTGAACAAACAATGAAGTTAGACTCTGAGAGTTGCCTGCGAAAATTAAAAAGAAAGAAATTCTTTAATTTGGTTTGGAAAACCTTAGAGGTGTTTGTTGAAAGACCCAACTGAACCACTTAGGTAGATATATATCAAGCCTACTTGTTGAAAGGATACATATACAGGAACATTGATTATATGCATCATTTTGGGAAGATCGTTACAATATAGAGTTGCTAAGTCATGTCAGGGAGAAATTATTTGCTGAATTGAGCCAATTCCTGGTTGCATTCAGTCATATAAGAGTCGAACACATGCTTATGTCATTTTCAGGCTGGCCCTGCAAATTGTTAATATTTATGAAATATTGTTGAAATTTGCCTTATTACTTTCGTGATGATCCCCTCTAGCTGATGGTTTTTCTCTGTTTCCCTTAATTATGAAATGTTCTGTAACTTCATCATTGCCCTAAAATTTGCTGCAGACATGACTGAACCAGAGTATACTGTAGCATATGACAATGAATCTGCTGGGGAGGAGAAACCTTCATCTACTTTTCCAGAAATTGCTATTGGTATTGACATTGGAACTTCGCAATGCTGCACTGGGGTCTGGAAGGGCTCCCAGGTTGAGCTTCTTAAGAATACTAGAAACCAGAAGTTGATGCGATCATATGTGACCTTTAAGGATGACAACCCTTCAGGTGGAGTCAGTAATCAGTTGTCCCATGAGCATGAAGTGTTATCTGGAGCTGCAATCTTCAATATGAAACGTTTGATTGGCAGAGTGGACACTGATCCAGTTGTTCATGCAAGCAAAAGCCTTCCGTTTTTGGTAGAGACTTTGGACATTGGCGTTCGCCCCTTTATTGCTGCCTTGGTGAAAAATGTTTGGAGATCCACCACCCCTGAAGAAGTTCTTGCAATATTTCTGGTGGAATTAAGAGCCATGGCTGAACTTCAGTTGAAACGGCCCATCAGAAATGTTGTTCTGACCATTCCAGCATCATTTAGCAGGTTTCAACTGACACGGATTGAACGAGCTTGTGCCATGGCAGGCCTTCATGTCCTTAGGCTGATGCCTGAGCCAACAGCTGTGGCATTGTTATATGCTCAGCAGCAGCAGCAGATGGTGCATGACAATATGGGCAGCGGAAGTGAGAAGAATGCACTCATATTCAATATGGGTGCTGGGTATTGTGACGTAGCTGTGAGTGCTACCGCTGGAGGGGTGTCACTGATTAAAGCCTTGGCAGGGGCTGCTATTGGAGGAGAAGACATACTGCAGAATATGATGGAATATCTACTGCCAAATTCAGAGAGCCTTTTTATGAGCCATGGCATCAATGAGATCAAATTGAAGGGATTGCTTCGAGTTGCAACCCAAGATGCAATCCACAAGCTTTCCTCCCAAACCAGTGTCCAGGTTGATGTTGACTTGGGAGACGTTGCAAAGATATGCAAGGTCATTGATCGGGAGGAATTTGAGGCAGTGAACCAAAAGGTATTTGAGAAGTGCGAGAATCTCATAAAACAGTGTATATCTGACTCAAAGGTAGATGTAGAGGATTTGACTGATGTAATACTTGTAGGCGGATGCTCCTACATCCCAAAGATAAGAAATCTTGTTAAGAACATATGTAAGAAGGAAGAACTCTATCAGGAGATAAATCCATTGGAAGCTGCAGTCTGCGGAGCAGCACTCGAAGGAGCAGTAGCATCAGGAATCAGTGATCCTTTCGGAAATTTGGATCTTTTGACAATCCAAGCTACTCCTCTAGGCATTGGGATAAGAGCTGATGGAAACAACTTTGTTCCCATCATACCCAGAAACACCACAATACCTGCAAGGAAAGAGCTGTCCTTTACAACCACTCATGATAACCAAACTGGAGCACTTATCCTTGTTTATGAAGGTGAAGGAAAGACCGTGGAGGACAACCATCTGCTGGGCTATTTCAAGATTGTTGGAATTCCTACAGCGCCCAAAGGAGTTCCCGATATAAACATTTGTATGGACATTGATGCCTCGAATGTGCTGAGAGTTTTTGCTGGAGTGATGATGCCAGGGATAGAACATCCAATAGCGCCTTTTATGGAGCTTAGAATGCCTACAGTTGATGACGGACATGGTTGGTGTGCTGAAGCCTTGCACAAGGCTTATGGTTCTACATTTGACCTGGTGACTCGGCACAAGAAAGTGTAACTGTAGCGGCTATATAACAAGCCAATTTCATGGCAGCTTACAAGAATGATACTATATGTGTAAGTATTTCTAAAATATGGTCATGATGCTGAAAAAATAAGATGTTTTTACTTGAGTTTGGTGCATGTAAATGATAGTTCATGTCATAATCGTAGTGATCTTTGATATGTGGTTGTGATATATCTAGTGTTGTGAATGTTGCTTATGAAGTCAAGTCTTTTTTCAAGTCGCATCTCTTTTGAGGAACGTACCACTGGCTGTAGTTTTGCTAACGAAGCAAACATGTGATCATAGGAGAGGGGCATTAATCTATAACATCAATGAGTAAACATCACCACTCTCTTGAAGTTCAACCACTCCAAGATACCTTAACATAATGGCTAAGGCGGAAAATTTGATATGTAACATTGAGAAGCACAGATAAAGAGGGTAGAATTAGCCCACCGTAGAGGCCAACCGGGCCTATATTAACCATATTATTACATGAAGTCAAGCTCAGCCTATGAGTCCTTGACAAGTACAGCACATTGGAAATAGAAGAGAAAGGGCAAGACATTAGCCATCCCTGATCTGATCTCAGATACATATCATTTTCTTGATAAAATTAACAGTGAGTTGAGTAACTCAAGTTATGGTATTTTGGACTATCCAAACTGTAATATGCATAAAAAAGCAACAACAAAATCCGCAAAAAAATGAGTTAAGACAAGCAAGTAAATGATCACAATATCTCTGCTTATTCTTAATGATCATCAGCAACCCTAAAAACCAAAATGAAAGGGACACTTTCATGTACCCACATCACAACAAAGAATAAACTCCAAAAACAGGGACATTGGTACTGCAAACACTCTCTCTCTCTCTCTGCCTTTGTTTTTTGTCCGCATTAATACCTATGTCCAGCTACTAGACAAGAAACTCTTATTAGGAAGTAGGGTAATATATTTGCAGTGAAATCATGTCCAAGCACGAAAAAAAAAAATAAATAAACTTCACTTTTTAAGCAAAAGAGTACCTTGAGACATCGAAGACATCTACAATACGACAAAACCCCAATTAACAAGCATATGTAACGTATATGACTTCTTCTCTCTTATATATTCGCTCTACTTAAAAAAAATCTAGTTAAATATGGGTATTGAGAGTTCATTTTATTTTAATTAATTGATTTTGATCTGAATAGGATTGTAATAATTTTAACAATTAATTTAATATTACTATATACACTACGATTCGAATTTAAAATATCGCTTAAATGAGGAAAAACCCTACTAACTTATCCAAACAATTATTAATTTTGATAAACATTTTTTTTGAAATATTAAAAATATTTCAAGTCGTCTATTGATTGAAATTATTGTTTTATTTTATATAATTATCCTGATATTCGACAGTCATAAATTATCCTAATATTCAATAATCATACAAATTGATTAATTTAAAATTGAACGGGATAAATTTTATAATGGAAAAAAAAATACTCAATAGCTTTAATTTTTTATATATAAAATTCAAATTTTTTTATTTAAAAAAATTTAAAATTTTTTGAAAAATATCAAACCGAGTATATATATATTGTGTATTAACAGCTAAACTTATTCTTTTGATACCATTTGCTAATATTGAACTATATTTGTACAGAAACACACGCACTTACTTGTCTTTATATACATGTATATACATATAAACACTAGAATCAGAAGCTCCATTTTCATTTTGACTTCCTTCTCCTTAATATAATAACAACAACAAAACACGTACGACACATATTCCTAATAGCTATCTACCAACTCCCTGCCATCCTTGAAGTGAAACCAACACATGATCTATTTCTTTATTTTTTCAAAAATATATCATCTGACCAACTGATTCTACGTAATATATTGTTTAATTCATTCAATATATATATTTATATAATTACAAATGGAAGACTACATCACTCAAGTTTTCAAACTTGGGCATTATTTTTTTTTCATTGGATAACTCCAACCAAAAACAAGTCATAGATACTCCACAAAAATAGACAACCCCCGCTATAAATAAAATATATGTTTGAATCGAAACAGAGATCTTGCATGGTTTTTGTTGATGTGCGCTGCATATATTTCCAATGTATTTGGTTCACCGTTACGACCACGATGTCTTCAACCCGTGCCAAAACCATATATAACAACCCAACAAGTAGACTTTTGCTTTCTTGATTTATTTTTGTGTAATTTTTGAGGCTACAAAACTCAAAATCAGACATAATGCACAACGATTCATAACCCACCTCGCACGTAGTCTCTTTAATATATATTTAAACAACTTTACTTTGGTCAATCTCAAATCAATGTGCCAAAAAAAAACATCATTAAATTATAAAAAAAAAAAACATTAATTATAGGAAATAATTAATCAATTATTAGTACTAGTGTCACTGCCATTGACATTGGACACATTAGTTAATGTAATAATAGTAGTAAAATAGTACTATGTACGCTCTGGTTTTTTTTTTTTTTTTTCTTTTGCTCTTGTTGCATTGCATTGCATGGTCCCTGTCTTGATTTAGAACCGTTGTGATACTGACACGTGGCGGCGTCTGACGTGTGGAGAGACGATGGATATGAGTCCACCAAGTGGGGGCCGCATCTTTGACCTATAAATCATCTCATCGTACGGCCGCCTGTAGAACTTCAAGAACGGTAAGAAAGATTCTCGGGATTTGTCGGCCCTGCTGACGTGGCAATCCTTCTTGAAAAACATGGCTGGCGATTGGAGGAAAGATGGTCGTGGGGTCCGCGGATGAGTGATTTTGAAAGGCTCGCTTGCGGTCACGCGCTGCGGCAACGGTGTTGATGGGAACAGAGTTTTCTTGGTGTGCCTGCAGGAGTAGTTACCACTGCCGTTGATGGTGCTAAGTGGCGTTCTGGCAGCCGGTGATGCAAATGAGAAGGACCTAGCATTCAGCGGGGAGATTAGAGCGGGACCTAGATGGGTATTAGTGGGTCCTACTTTAGATGCTGGCGTGTCGGTCAAGGTGAGGTACCAAGGTTTGAGAGAGTCAAAATGGTGAGACACAGTGAATGAAAATCTTGAGGAAGAGCATGAACCAATCTTAGCCGTTGATTTGATAGACGAAGAATTGAATCGGAGGGAGGAGGCACGTGGGTGGTAGGAAGAGAAATCATTGAACTCCAGCGATTCTTCAAAGTCTAATGATGATACCACCATGGTGACCGTTGATAGCTCAACAAATGGACGGACACCCTGGAACCAACCATTGAACACCCTTTTATTAACACTTTGCTATATTTTGAAAAGAAAATAATAGTACATTACATGTACATGACATTTCTTGAACAATTCTCATGATTCTTATTTTGATCTATTTGTCACAAATCATAAATATTTACACTCAATAATTAAAATAATTATTAATGCAAGCATCCAAATCTATATATCTATATATATTAAATGCTAAGTTCTAAAATCATTAAACTAAAAATTTGATAAATGTTTATTTTTATATTTGAATATTCACCCTAAAATCTAATGTGTCAAATTCTTATTCAATATAAAATTTGAATCTTATATCACTAGATCAATTTTGAAATATTTAAAATTTATATAAGTATTGGATAATATATTATTAATTTACGTCAATTTACTTGAAATTTTTTTTTTTTGAACTGAAAAAAAAATTCAAGTAAATTGACGTAAATTAATAATATATTATGAAAAGTGAAAGAAAATAGTGTATATATACAGAACAAGAGTGAGCACAAAAATTCCAAGAATGGTCACAATTTTCAAATTGAGAGCCGGAATTAGACAATAATGGTCGAATAATTTTGAAACAATATATGCAAAGAGGTAGAGAAGTAAGGTCCTACACAAAGTGTAATATACTACAAAATCACCAAAAAAAACAAGAGTGAACTAAGATTTGACTTAAGCTTGATGGGCCATCTTACTAAATTAATATGAATTTTTTATTTTAAAGCAGGTGATTTTACACAGCATGGTCAAACAGTTACAACTACTGCATGCGGATTTCAACAACAGTATTAGACTTTTTTTAATAACATGTAAGGACATTTATGCTACCAAATTAGGCAGAATTTGAATTTTACCTTCCATAGATAAGAGAAGAGGGAAGGTGGGTCTATTATGAAAGACTTGTAAAGTCTGCATGGATAGTACTCAGCTACAATTTTCATTGTTGCTAGCAGTAAGTTCATAAAAGCGGATGCTGATCTGAAAAAGCCTGCATTTTTAATTAAAATTGAAACCAAAAAAGTAAAATAATCAATACCCATTTGAAAATTCAACAGACCTATTAACAAACTTAAATCAAAATTATGGATCTTTAATTACTGATTAAAGACTGAAATTTGCAGAGGATTATCATTTGTTAATTAATAGCCAGAGGATCATCTGACCAATTCTTGGATAGTATAAACACAGCAATTGTGGGATGTATAAATGTAAGGAGGGATAATGAGGTTCAATTCCGAGAATACCCCTACCATATCAAGTAAAAACTGAACAATAATTACAGTGCAATTGACACTTAAAGGGGCACTCCGGACATTGTCCAAGAATATCTCAGATCCCTGCCGGTTCTCCGACATGAGTCTCATTTATTAGGTTTCATGCCCCCTGCAAGCTGCTGCTGCTGCTTTACAAGCGTGCATTGCAGAAAGAGAGCTTCGAAAATGACTCAAAAAAGTACATTCCAATTTTCAACAATATCCTCTCCTATGATCCTAAAAACACAAAAAGCGCTTACTTGCGTCGAAGAGGAGAACAAATTGTTCAACGTTTTTTGGCATTGTTGCTATGGCCACTTCAAGTGTAAAAACCAGCAGTCTCGTAAACCTATACATGCATTAAAGAAGGAAACGAGCAAATCTTTTAAACCCAAGAACAACCATTTAAAGATTTAATGGCGGTTAATTAGATTAGATTACTTACAGTTTTTGAGAATGGAACTTTTGGTAGTCTTGTTTAATGCGAAAAATCTACACAAGAAGACACATATATACAAAACAAAACATTAGTTAATTGTTTAACAATACGTTTCCATCTTCAAGAAAAGAGACAGAGAGAAGAGTTTTACAATAACAGGTCTGGATTCTTCGTCATGACCAGCTACATAAGCAACTCCTTCAGCTAACTCAGAAGAGAACTCATCTGCTATTAGTTGCTCTGCAATATTAATTCAAAAAGTTTATAAATATATCATATAAGTTTTGTTTTTTAGTATTTGTTTAATCAGCTAAGTTCTTTTGCTTTATTTTGAAAAAGTGACGACAATGATTACTCAGAGTATGTATTGCATTTTCCCTTTACTTTAACGCCCAAATATTCAAACAAAAATAAAAACAAAAACAAAAGCAAGATTCCATGTAACAGCCAACAAAATCCTCCCAAAAAGAAGATGCTTGTAAAAAGGAAGTATGAGCAATGTGAATAGAAAGCTTTTTGAAAGGGAATAGAAGAAGGAGATGAATATAAGACCAAGTTTATATAGAACTATATACAGTACCAGTGCCTATACTCTCTCTCCAAGAAAGACATGTCCTTAAGTGCTTAGCAGCCTTCTTCACATTACCACCTTTTGCTCTTAGAAACCTCTCTACACAAGCAATGTTGCAGAATTTCTCCTGTTTCATATATACCCAAAAAAGAAAGAAGATGAATAAATATTGAAAATCAAGAACCAAGAAACAAACTTTTAGCTGAAATGAACATACCCACTACAGTATAAGCATTAAATTGTAGAATTACCAAGGACCCAAAAAAGAATACAGTGAAAGAACATAAAAAAAACCCACATTACCTGTTTCACTGTTAATGGAGATTGTTTTCTTAGAATATCAAGGACAGCTTCAACTCTTTCATCATTTCCTTTGTGATCTTTATCTTTGTACTGCTGCTGTTGTTGCTGTTGCTGTTCATTCTTGCCCATTTCGAGAAAAAAGAGAGAGCTTGATTTCAAGAAAACAATAATAATGAAAAGCAAGACAGAACCAATATACCAAACTTCTTCTTTACGCAACCATGAATAAAAAAACACAATTTGCACTTGCAGTAGTGACAGATGAAAAGAAAAAAAAAAAAAAAAGAGAGAGAGAGAGAGAACAGAGACAGAGGAAGATATTGAAAATGGAAACAAGTGACTTGGAATAAAGAGAGTGGAGGAGAAGAGGGGTTGTATATATAGCAAACGACAGCTAAATAACGCCGTTATGTAGCAGACAAAAATTAAATTAAATTTAAAATTAAAAAAGAGTTTTCATTTTCAACGTCAACAATAAAAAATGTTCACTTTCCCTTTTTTTTAGTCAATGGTAGCGAGTATTGTTATGTTTTGAAAGCGATTGGCAACGGAAAACGTCACCGGCATCACCCTCTTTTAGCTGATATTAATTCTCTTCAATTATTTATATATAGTATTTAATTCCATTTTAGTACATGCATTAAATTTCACTCTTGTTATATGAAAGGAAAAATAAATCAAACCTTTAACAACTATATATTCGAATATATTTTTTTCATATGATGTCTTAGGTATATAATAGCTAGGAGGGTTTAGATTAATTTAGAGTTTGAGTCGGGTAAATGTTCAAAGAGACAAAACTCTTTCAGCATTTTTTTTTCTATATAAAAATTCGAAACGGATAAATTATTTAAGAAAATTTAAACTCTTTGTCGTTTGAACTAAATATATTTTTATTTTGATGATAATATTCTATTTTTAACGTGATTATATTTTTATCTTTTATTTATTAGAAAATAATTTCAGTCCATTATTCAAAGAGTTTCAATTTCCTATACTCCATTTGTTTGTACAAATTTTGGTATGTAATTTACTTGGCCAAACTAAGTCTGCTACCTCAATGTGTGTAAAATCAACTTCAAATTATCGTGATATTTAAATTAAATTTTGTATAATTTAATAATAATTATCAAATTAATATATAAGATTCAAGAAGATATGTTTTTAGTAATAATCATAAAATAATTATATATTATGTCAAAATAAGAACATTTTGTACGGTTTTTTATATTGTATTTTTTTATTGTTCACAATATAATGTGACATTATAAATGAGAAAATCAAAGAAACCCACGTTTAGAAAATATGTATTATAGAGTCCCGTGAAGAGATATAGTTTGGGTACTTAAAATGGACGTGTGAGTTTACAGTAATATTACAATAAGTATTCTTTCTTTTGGCAACTTCAGTTTGGAGGCATTGTGTTTGTTTCACTTTACTACTAGTCAATAGAGAAGAACTTGTGTTTGAGGGTACATTTCTTCATCTTCGTCTTCGTCTTCGTCTTCGTCTTGGTTCATACATGTAACAAAGAAGAATTGTCTTATTGTATCTATTTTCCCCCTTTCTTTTCAGAGCTTGTTTTCAGAAGGGGGGTGCTAGTGAAATGAAGTAGCTTTATCACAGAAAGGACATTGACAAGATTGCTGCCAATGTGAGACAACCAGAATTCAATGCCAATTACTTTCAGTCTATTTCATCACTTGATTGCTATATTGTACTAACTAGCTAGCTACTCTTCTGAATTTAATGCATGGCATGGCCATACGATTTGTGTAGGTGCTGGATGTCCTGTGATGCTGGATTAGTGTGGGTTGCCAACAGAATCAACTTAGCTCAAATGTGCTTGGTGGTGAGAGAAGAGATGCAATTAATTAATATGAGTGTAAAAACTCATTTAAAGACATTAAAATACTATAAGTTCATTCAACCCCAAAAAATATTATACATCAAATTATTTAATTTATGATTTTCTTATTTTTTCCAGTAAAAAAAATAATTAAAGAAAATATATATGCTCATTTAAAAAAATTAATTGGAAAATTTGGGCAAAGTTGATTCCGATTATAATAATGTTTAATTAAAATTAAACCTATATAAATAAATATCATATTATATTCCTCGTAATAATTTTGTGGATTTATTGATATAAAAAAATGTAGATTTATATAATAAAACCACCTCAATTAATACTGCCAAAAATTTAATTGGAATGAATATTGAATATTGAATAGTTAAACAATATAATTATTTTTAAAATATCAATAGATTAACCGTTTAATTCTCTTCTTTAATCTATTTTTTTTAAAAAAAACTTAATTTTGGAAAAATGAAATACAATGTGATTAATCAAATGTCGCAAATTTATCTATGAAATGCATCATATTACATGAATTTGATGCATTCAAATTATCTTTTTTTCTGTTCAAATTAAATTCTAAATTATTTCCTATAAATGTTTTTTTAAAAAAAAAAGCTCAAAATTCGACAAGTCAAAAGCCTCTGTATCTCACTCAAGTCGCAAGTCCCATGAATAATAATGGAATGGAAATTCCGTTGTTGTTACGGCGGTGACTTGTTATAGCCTTGAAACCCCAACATCATTAAATCCACCGGACATTCTCCACGTGTCCCTTTAATTTTGTCATTTAATTCGTTAATTTTTTGTATTAATTACTACTTAATTAATTAATTAATAATTTAATAATATTCGAAATTAACTTAAAATGGCTTCTGCTAGTCCTCGGCTCGAGCAACTCAGCTGCTTCCTTCCCAAAGTCAACATGGAACCCAGAACCCACGATGCTCTTTTATTATTTTTTTTTAAATCTATTTTAATTAATCTATAAATTTATAAAATAATATTTAGAATAAAATGTTCTAATACACTCAATGCACTTTTTTTTTTGAATTTATTGATTAAGAGGCTGGCTTAGAAATTAAATAAACTATCATTAAATAAACAACTCAAGTTTAAAATATTTAAATACATTGTAGTACAAAAAAATAAACTATTAATTATGTTTGAGTCGAATAAGATTAATTAGAATCTAATATATATATACTTTAAATAATAGTGGCTTAGACAAAAAAAAAATATTTTTAAAAAATTATTAAAACAAACATAAAATGAAAAATGTTTATTATGCAATGATATAAATTCAGTTTTTTGTAGCATAAAATATATAAATTGCTATATATTTAATTTGTGGCTTTAATTTATTATTAGTAGATTGAGTCAATTAACACAGTAGGTTTATTAAATAATTTCGTTACAAAATATAATATATAAATGCAGATCAATTGAACATCATGCAGCACTCAATTAGCATGTGAATATATAATTAGGCAAGGTGTAAAAAGCAAGTAATCGTCCTAATCGAGTTCTTAATTTAATTATGTGTTTAAATTAATTAATTAATATATATATATTTTTTTTTATTTGCTTTTGCTGTCTGAGAAAACAGAAAAAGGGTAAGTGATTAAAAAAGAGGAGGGTTTTATAGAGAGTGAAAGCGCAGTTTAGGGTAAGATGATGAGATTTCCAAAGCTAAAGTAGAGATGTAAGCTTTATCGTACTAATTAAATAACAATACAAAAGTTGTTATTTAGTGACACGTTTCTTTCCTCTTTGTCCACATTCAAATATGCAACAGATTCTCCACCTCTGATTGAGTTTCACATTGTATTATATTTTGTTCGTTTGCATGCATGCTAATTAATAAATTAATTTTTATAGGTGAATTGGTGTCTAATTTAATTAAATATTAAGTATTATATGGGTAGTAAAAATAGTTCAATAATTAATTTAACGTGACGATATAAATCATTCACTTCTTATTTGTACTTCGTCGTTACATTCCGCTACACTCCAGTATCTGTCAACTTACTAGTATATATATGAGCCATATACAATATTTCTTTGATCAATAAATATAAAAAGAAAAATAGTATGTAAGATTGGCCAAATAGCAATGAGTGAGCTAAGATGATGAGTATGTATAATTGGAGACAGATTGATTTTATGTAATAAGGTGGGAGTGAGATATGAATATGATTTTGTTGGGTGAAGAAAGACCTATACTACCACATGGCCCCAAAGTTGCACTAAAGTTACATATATGCATTATAATAATAATCAAATCCTTTTTATTTTCACCTAACCATCCCAACCCCTTTTTCTCTTTAGATTTCAAAATTTGAAACTCTCTCTCTCCCTCTCCTTTATATTGAAGGTATATGGTAATATATATATATATATGTCTGCCTCTCAACACACCTACAGTTCACACTTCACATCACTAACCATGAAAACATTTTTAGCATGATCTGTTAATCATTACCCCTTTTAAATTCAAAACCATGCGTTATGCAGTCTTTGGTATAATTGATTCAAACCCAAATGCTACTCATGTCATCTCCTTGTCTATCTACCATTTGAAATAAAAATGATATTACTTAACCAGTAAATTATCAATCAAGTGTTTGTTTTATAATGAAATGAAATCCACTCTTATCAACTTAATTTTTTTAAATTAGTTGAGATATTTGAATGATAATTAAATAAGTCATTAATTCATGTATTTTGCACAATGCAAGTTAATGTATATTTTATTTTGTAAAATATATTAATTAAATTAAAGTAATAAATTAATTAAATTGTTTTAGAAATTATATATATTTATATAATATTAAAATTCATACAATTAAGCCAATGAAGGAGTAGTTAAGTGTTAACTTCTCTCCAAGGACAACAGGATAGGGTTCGAATCTTGTCGTTATCGATTTAAAAGGGGAGGACTACCTCCTATTATGCAGCCATTGATGCTTAGATCATATGACCTTCCTATTTATCAAAAAAAATTCATACAATTAATTATATCATTGAATTATAACAATCAATTTAACAAATAAACAAATAATTATGAATAATAGGGGAAATGGACAAATGGATTAATTGGAAGCCATTTGTTTGTCTTTACCCAATTCATTAGTTAGGATTAAGAAGATGACTGATAAGAGATAAGATATACTGAGTCTGTCCATAGACTGAAGAAGAAGATTGCTACTGAGAAAAAAAGAACAAAAAACAGAATACCTAATGTTTTTATGTAACTTTGTTTCAGCAACAATTGAAAATTGAAGTCAATCAGATGCGACTTGAATCATGCCTAATTAATATTAATTACAAATTGAACTAAATATTACTAATCAATTTAGCGACGTTAACCTAACCAAACAGAAGAAAAAATAATAAACAATGGATATGCAATGCAGCAATATTTCTGTATATCTTCACATCATGCACCTTTTTATTTATGGGTTCAAAAGAATTGACCAAGATGCATACATACGTGGCTAATGATTGTAGTTGCAAAAGATAAAGTTCAACTTCCAAGTGGGAAAAAAGCCCCTCCACTCTGTAGTAAAATGGCCAAATTATCATTACTCATATGAAAAGCAAATGTCAGTTGATAGGAAATTGTTTGTATTTATTAAATATTTTATATTTTTCATTTAAGAAATAAAATATTATTTTTATGATATTATTCGAATCAAACTATATTAATTAAAATTTATTGAGCTCTAGATACCAATAATTTAGATAAAAATAATGGAAAAGAAATTATTGCTTCATTTATTGTTTCTTTAACTCTTAATCACAAAAACAAAGAGTTGTTTATATTGAGTACGTACTTGATAAGTTAATAGCATTGAACATAAGTCCACTCACTCATAAACTACTTGAAATTCAGTACAACATATTCCAATTCACTTATTGTAACTTGTTTGATACATGAATTGATCTTGAGTTTGGCAAAACTCAATTCTTTAGACCTATAACATGTTCAAATAGAAGCTCATTAATTAATTTGAAATTTAAACTAATTGATAATTTGATTACACACACATATATTTATATGATTTTCTTAAATATATTATAGCTTTTATAATAATTTTTAATTTTATAATTTATCTTTTGCATAAATTCAGTTAAGTTCATAAATAGTTTCTCAATGATAAATAATGATATTAAGTTTGAATTTGGCTTATCTGTAAATAAGCCAACTTTTAATCAAAATTTATCTACGCTCAATTTGATTATACTTCTATCCTATTAAATATTAAATAACTTGTACACTTTAAGGTTAAAAGCAAAAATAAAACTTTTTTTTCATATATTTCATATATTTCTTTTTGAGCATTTTCTAGAGGTTATACGCAATAGACAAGATTTTATATGAACGTTGTTTAAAGAAAATGAAAAAAAACAAAAAACAAAAAAAGCAAAATTGAGGAAAAGGGCAAAAAAAAAAGTGATTGCAAAATGGGGACAGAGTGAACTTTTATAGGGTTTTTAGGAACCGTTATAAGAAGAAGCAGAAGAAAAAGATAATATCAGCTTTTTTTTTATATGTATACATAAAATGATGATTCATCACATTACTTTTTTTGTTTGACTGCTGCATCTCTTATATCTTATGCCTTAGGTCCCATATATGATTTTCTTTTGAGTTGTGAATGCACCATTGATGTCCGTCTGGTCCCCTCCATCTCCATTGTTGTAATAGTGGAAATGGATATTGCATTATTAATTATCTTTTTGCAATTTTAAATTTGCTTCAAGTTTATTTGAATAAAAGGCATGAAAAGGTATGAAAAACACAAGACTTCTTCTACAGGCAATCCAACATTTTGTTGTGGGTTTCTCAATCATTATTCCTTTTTGCTCTGGTTGTCCATACAGAGTACTGCACATGATGCAGTGTTATATATATATTCACACGCGCCCGCGCACACATATTTAATATCTTCAATGTATGATAAATATATGAATTTCGATTATTTCAAAATTAGATAGGTAAAATCTAAAAAATATATATAACTCTTTCAACACTTATTTTTCATACGTAAGACTCATATTTAAGCAAAATTAAGATTGATGTTATTTTTTTTTATTAACAAAGAGATTGTAAGTGAATTATATAATAGGGGGCAATCCTCCCCTTTAAATCAAATTGAAATTAATTTTCCAAATCAATAACGGCAAGATTCTAACATTTGGAGAAAGATAACCACTAAATTTTTACATCACTGACATGATTCATGTTATTTGAAATTTTGAATCAATAAATATCGATGTAGTTTTAGATGGCTAGTGGGGATATAAATATAGACCGAAGGTACAAATTGCACCCCACATTTTGTCTTAATTTCACAATGGACTTTTAGTCAAATTGGAACTTCTTTTTTATAAAATTAGATCAAATTGGACTTTGATGAGTACAAACAAATCTTATAACTTTTTTTTAGTACAATTAAATCCTATAATTTAAAAAAGTAATAATTTTAGTGGTTAATTAACAAATAAAATTCATAATTTTTTAAATATATATATAACCTAATTATAAAGTTTTAAAAGTTTTTTTGAAATAAAAGTTTTAAACCTACATGATAATTTTTTTAAAATTTTTCTTGAATTTTAAAAACTTTAAAATCAAGTAATATACATTTCAAAAAAATAATCAATTTTATTTGTTAATATAAATAGTAAATTGATAATTGACCTAAAATTTAATTTTAATGGTTAAATAAAATAATTTTTCTTTTAGTCATTGGTTTAAATTTTTAAATCTACAACCTACACAATAATTAATGAATAGAATTTTTTATTCAACCGTTAAAATCAAATTTTAGGGCAATTAACGCATAAAATTAGTCATTTTTTGAAATATATATCACTTAATTATAAAGTTTTTAGAATTCAAACAAATTATTTTGTAGGTTTAGAAACTTCTAAAATTTTATAATCAGATTATATATATATTTTTAAAAAAGTTTAGAAATTTAGTTGTTAGTTATCCGTTAAAATTAATTTTTTAAATTTTAAAGAACTTAATTATATTAAAAAATTCTTAAAACTTAATTATACTCATCAAAGTCCAATTTGATATAACTTTACAAAAGAAAAATTATAATTTAACTCAAAAACGAAAAGTTTCAATGTAAAATGGAGATGCAAATATGCAGAGAGTCAATATGTTTTAATAATAGTAGGGCAAAACAGGGATGCAAGTGTGTGTATATATATTTATATAAGAAGGAAAATAATAGTAGAAAGCCAGTATGTTTTAATAGAGAAGAAGGGTGGATTACTGCAGATTTGTTGTCCGAATCTGAAATGAGACAATAATTCAAGTAAAAGTTGAATGCTTATAATCATTACGAGCTTTAAGCTTTTAAATTTTTTGATTTAGGGTAGTGGATTAGTGGCTTTTTTTTTTTTTTTTTTTGGAACAAAGGATTAGTGGTTTGATATGACAAAAGATATATATGTGTAACAATCAAGTGATTAGACCTTAATGTGCAATATTCTTTATGCTTATGGATTGATGATTATAGGCATATTCCTTCAAAGGAGATACTAGCAAATTGCTATAGAGGATTCAAATTTAGAATCAATTAATTTTTTATGTTCGAGTTGGTTATAGCATCATTTAGTCCCTTAATCTCTCACAATAAAAGATTGGCATTAAAGGAGCAAGAATATTTGATTGATACAAGAGGCTTTTTGTTTTTCAGCTTAAATGACGTCTCAGATTAGAACTGTAATGTATGTGGTCATATTAAATTAATTGTTGGAAAATTTTTATCGTCTTTATAATACTACGTGAGTTAAATTTAATTACTTAGAATTTGGTAATAAATTTTGAATACAAATAATTTAGATCTAAAAAGAATGACATTAAGAAAATATGTACTATTTTATTTTTTTGGTTTAAACTATCAATATCCAAATTTCATTAAATTCTAATTAATTTAGTTCGACCAAGACCATGTGGAGGGAAAAAATCTCTCAATAACTAATTTAATGTTTTTGCATATACTACAATTCAAATCGAGACATCGTTTAAGTAAAAACAACTCTACCAGTTAATCTCAACAGTTATTAATAAAAATATGCACCATTTTAAATTAGTAATCTAATTGTAATATATCATCTCATATTGTAAGATGTCAATTATTCATATTTAATTTTTTAAAAGAAATATTTATGAGGTATCAACAAAAGAAATAACAAAAAAAATACGGATGAACATGGATTTAACTATTTACATTGCAATACAGACGTTCGAATGATGTAAAAAAAAGGTAATGGAATAGGTGAATAGTTGATGACACATTTCAAAAAATCTGTACACCAATTTGATCCCACCATTTCAACCTCATCATCTAATGTAAAAAGATTTCTGCAAATTTGCAGATCAATAAAGCGAAGCATAGCCCAACTTTGCGGGCAGGTTAACAGCTAAAATGGCCTCAGTTGATGATGATATTTTTCTGTATAGATACTACTTATTGCCTGTTCAATGGAACTGTATATACAGATATATGATACTGAGGTTAATACAGTGACTCTTATGATGCTTAGGTTAATACAGTGAAGTTGTCAGAAAGATATCATTTCCAATAATTCATGATATGGTTTTCTTTTTTACCCTTTTTTACCTACCACTGAACACCATTTTTATTATATTTGTATTGTAGCATATTGTTTGTTTTGATTGTTTCTCTAACTAATTTTCAAGAACTGATACCAATATTTTTTCAATAATAATTAGCCATGCCAATTCGTACGTAGTGGAAGCAATCCAAGTTTCAAACCTAAAATGATGCACTCTAAGAGATCACTCAGTCAGAAAGATTCCCCATTTCTCATTCACTCCACTTCTTCTTTTCTTGGCAAGTAACATGTTTCGTGTTTTTTATGTTCAGATTCAAACTCGAAATCTCATGGTGCAATGATTTATCGAGTTTCATTAATATTTAAATTTACAACTTTAGTCTATACATAGATATATAGTGAAAAGTTGTCTCGATCGTGTATGTATAAATTGAAAATTTTTGTAAGAAAATAAAATTTGTTAAAATTGAAACTCCTAATAACTCACTTGCTTGTCATATGGAATTTAAATAAGAGGGGGAGAATTGGTTTCATAAAAGATCAAAACCTCTCATTTTCTAACCAATGTGGATTCTCACATACGGCGTTGGTTAAAGGACATGTCTATGATTTAAAGAGAAAAATAAAAAAAAAGGCACTTGCTAGACTAGTGAATTCCTCTAATGTTCTAAGTAGTCGAGAAAGTATAGAAAAACTAACATGCTTTTTTTTTTTTTTTTTTATCAAATGAAAAACTAACATATATGGATGTATTGATTCAAATGGTAAATCGTTTAAATTTTTTTGGTACGAGTAACAAAAAAAAAACACACACACAAGGAAATGGTATGTTTTTTGGTTCCTTGTGCCAAATACTCCATTAAATTTGATGGGCCGGCCCCTGAATTACTACAAAATCAATGGAAAAGCAGACCCATTGCTGCTGTAGATCGATTCAGCTCTTCCATTGCTCAAATGTTGGGTCCTAGCTTTAACTTAAAATAGCCTTCATTGGGTAAAATACAAGTCTTAATTTTTTCTTGCTACATAATTAATTGATTTGGGATAATCTAATTAATTAGAGGCATGGATTTGATTGATTTAACAAGTCCAAATTCGGTCAAATTAAACCTACCCTCTCCTCTAAACGAGTGACATTCATCCCATGGAGATGAAGTTATACACAAGCATCTGATTCTTTCTTAGATAAGAAGGCCTACTTGATGGCTGTTATGTAAGTATACAGATGGAGAAACAGAAGCTCATCATTTGACATTGAAAAAATGTACCATTTTATAACATTAAACATGTGGTTTGGTGATTGTATTTTTATAATTATAATTCAATGGATCAAAATTTAGTAAAGCTAATAATCATTTGAATTAGCAACTACTTATATATAAAGTAAGTAATAAAGAAACTAGAAAAATAAGAAAAATCATTTGACTGAAATGATCCAATTAAAAAGCCATTGAGATGATCATATGATCTCACTAAACATTAATTTTTTTTTTTGGTTTAATGGAGACCCAATAAATCATAAGCTACATTATAGGAGTAGCTATTTTATTTTACACTTATTATAATGATGATAAATTTTTATTAATACTGATCGATAGTAACTATGAGAACTTGAACTCAAGATCTTCTCTCATAAATAAAAATATCAATCAGACAATCTTAATTGACATCTTATTATACATAATTAAATGTAGAAAGTTGGAACATTCTCAACTATATATCTAGTTGTAGAGGAACTATTTTAACATCAGGAGATTTTTGTTTATTCCAAGTTTATTATATCTAATAGACAAATTAATTTTGACATATAATCTAAATATTTTACATATATCCAAGAAAAATGAGACACTTATTCATGTGCTATAAATTTAGCCATTAAACGTAGGAGTAGGAAATTTTTTGTCTAAATTACAGATCCAGTGGTAGGATTTATAATACAGAAATACGTGTTTCATTTTTATTAGTTAAATATAAATCATTTAGATAATATGGTGTAAATCCTACATTAGGGTGTTGATATAGGAACAAGGCAAATATAAATATTTTATTAAGCCTAAATCTATCATTCCAGTCAGCAAAAATATGCTGCCCTTTACACTTTAAAGGCAACCAATGGACAGGTGGAGATTCTCTAGAGATGCACTTCCACGAAAGACTCTTCACTACAAAGCTAGTGTTTACTTGAAACACAAAGAAACCCCACGAGTGTGTATCTACGTGATATTGCTATACCTCCCAAAAAAGAACTAATTATAAACAACAGTGAGTGACAACAACGTATAAATGAGGCTTCAGCCGAAAGGGAAGTGAATAGAAATTTTACCAGCGAAAATGGTCGAGATTAGGCATGTTAAAAGACTACTTAAATTATGTGAAGAATACTGAGTAAGGACTTATATCTATTCATTTCTAATTGATTTGTATCTTATATGAGATTTTTGCAATACGTATATACATAAATTATCTTATCTTATATTCTGATAATGCACATATTCCACATCGGTTAGAATGCGAAAGGGTTGAATCCTTATAAGCTCAAACTATTATCTCCCCATCAATTAAAAAAATTTCACCCTCACAGTTATCCGCGATTGAATTTATAACGTTTTAATATTTTGAAGAGAATTATTATCATTTGTCTATTATATTTCAGCATTTGTTGAAGGTATTGTGCTAATTATGTATGTTTCTAGAGAATTACATATTAGGGGAGGAAGAGTTGAATTAGTGAAAGATAAAGAAGTGTACGAAGCACAGGTGATTGGTGGGATAGGCGTTGCTTCTTCTACTACAAGGGAAAAAGGGCTTGAAAATGACGTTGCACCAAGCTCCAAAAATGTGAATTGCATGATTGGACTGCAAGGGAATGTGAAATATTTTTTGGTGACTCAGCAACAGTGGCCTTATTTAGTTCACCCTTGTCTAAGCAAACCTTACAGGTTTTTTTTCTCTCTTATTAATTTTTTTCCCTCCCAATTCTTTCACTTACATGAGCCACACCCACTTAACCTAATGGGGTGGCTGCAATCCCTCCTCTCTCCATTGAAGAAGCTCTGGTTTCGTATGCATTCAACTCCTAGAAAGAGTATGTATAATCATTCAACATCCATATCTGTTGTTTTGCTTATGTTAATTTCTGCTTGGTTTTGGACTTTCTTTCTTCTATCTTCTCTGTTTTACATAGCATTGACACAATATATACACATTGCCTGACACTAATTAAAGACCAAATAAACTGCATCAAAAAATGTGCAATCTTTTTTTATTTCTTCTTTTTCTGATTGCTCCAACAATCCATTCACAAGTTTTTCCAATATATCCTAATTTTGTTGCATTCCAATAAATTCCTGTAATTTTGTTATTGGAAATTCTCTGTTAACTGATTTTTTTTTTTTTTGGTATTTTAATTTATCAGGAAGAGGGATATACATTCTATATGAGGATGTGAAATCTTGCCCTTATGAAGATGTGCATGTTCTATGGTCAATACTAGTGGACTCACAACCACCTCCTATACCATCAAAACAATGAAGGGCAACACCCAGCAGTACAGAGTTACACAAAAATGAGAGATATATATGTACATAAAATCAATATTTATGATTTTTTTTTTTTCTCCTAAATTCTACTTTTTGCTCTTGAAGTTACTTGTCATCTCAGATACATATTAGCACATCACCGTCTCTGTCTCATTTTCGTTTCCTCTTTCTCACTTGACAAAAGGTTTTTAACTTTTCCAACTCTAATAGTGTCTTTTATTGCAAAAAAATTCTAAACATTCTTGATACTTAAACACTAAATGAGGAAGCAAATGGGTGAAATGTAGCTCTAATCTTCTTCTAATTTAGCTTCTTATTGTTGCTTTGTCAGTTTCAGCAGTTGGGGGATGGCAGTTTGTTTCTTGTTTTCATATCCTACTGAAGTTGACCTTAGAAAACTATAGAATGGATGGGTCAACCAACATGATATTTCTAAACCTTCAGTAAAATTCTTATTCAATCACTAACTACAAGCAATCACAACAGTACTATTTAAGTGGGAGAAAATAGGAAAACTATTTTTATAATTGAAACTCATATTTGAATACGAAAATTTATTTAAACTACGAACATATGGGTAAGAGATTAAAATCAACAAACCCTACCCAACTAACAAGATAACATATTCTAATTCAAGAGCTGCTTTTCAGATTTAAAAATGAAAATGGGTTTCAGCTTTAAGTGAATAAAAAGGCAGGTGTCCAGTTAAATAATACAAAGAAGAATGAAAACTCTTGCGTGCGTCTCATGTTCATTGCTCCGAAATTAAAAAAATGATTAGATTCTGTTTTCCATTTTGGCTTTCGGTTTATTATTAATTCCTATTGGTATTAATTTTAGGTAAGCGTGGGTCAGTGATTATATGCTACAAGAAACCTACATCACCCTTCTTGATGTGAAAATTAGACTATGCCAATATATATACAGCCACTTAGCTGAGTATGTCGGCACCAAAATATTAATCCTTGGCGAAACACATTCATGCCTTCTCAAACTCTTTCTAGATGTTCAATGGTAGAAGTCGTTTGTACTTCCATGATATAAACAATTACTTTGTTCCTTACCTAAACAAAATTTCTGAATAGAATTTTTTTTTTCTTTGAAATGAACCTCTGACTAAAACCGAAATCGCTAAAATTGAGGCATTTATTATTGCACGTCATTTTATTTGGAAGAATTTTGAGGCAAAAATGGTGAACCCACTGCTGAAATTTTTCCTAAAGTTCACCACACGGTTCGGATATAACTTGTAAACACGTCAGAAAATATGAGCAATACAAATATCTGAGAACTCGTAATAACTTAAAAGCAAATGCAAGAGTTATTATCAAATTGGCCAATAGGCTTTTCACTAAACCAAGATCCAAGAGGTTCATAATAAGATTTATGACACTCTAATAGGATAATGCACGCAATTGCATAAAAACCTGGCAAACAGGAGGCAAGTGAAAAATGGATATTATTCGTGCGTGTAGGAATCCAATGATTTCTTTATTCAGTGCTTCAAATTTCGAAGGCCTTTCAATCAGCATCAAAGCTACAGTTCTGCAAAATTTTGCAAGTTTTTTTTAGCCACAAAATAGCAGGAATATCTATAAATGCTCAGTACATGATACTATTAAACAACATAATAAAGGCATCACGTACAAATTTGGATATATCTATAATTTTGTGCCGTGGAGGCCATCTAATGAATTTTTCTCTATAATTTTGTGCCGTGGAGGCCATCCAATGAAATTTTCTCCACAACTAAGGACTTATCACTATAAGTTGTGGCATATGGGCAGATTCCAGTTAGTAGACTAATTATAAGTTTCTCCAGTTAATCTTTGCAAAATAACAGCAGATTTGTCAGTTTGATAACCAGTTCAGATTTTTGAAGGGTAGAAATAACTGAATTTTTTTTTTTGGTCAACTCAAAGAAAATCTTTGCCACGTACAAATTTCTACCAAAAACACAGCCAATTTGCTGATCATTGAGTCAAATGGATCAAACATCAGGGATTTTCCAATTATCAATCTGCTCCTACAGAGAAATATAAGTTGGCTTAAGAAAATTATCTATAGTTTTATATACTTGAATATATTATCCGGACAACTTCTACAACAGAATGAAACAAAAACTAATTTTAGCCTTTGGGTAAGCCAAGAATCTACCCAACCCCATCCAACCCGTTACAGCCTGAGCTATCACTCGGTCGACCCTAAGATATCAATGGATAGACCCCCATGGTACAAACTAACAGAAGTTGCTGTTCTTGAGGACACCTATGAAAGATGACCACTGCGTGAATGGCAAAAGAATTAGTAATAAAAACTAAGAAATTAGTGACAATACATTTACACTTCTGGTAGAAGGCCAAATATGTGCTATTTTCTTTGTTCTGTTGCCATATGTCATACTTCAAAAATTTCATGATATTTTTATTGCAATGAATTAATTCTATACCCACAGAGAAATTTAAAGGAAAAAAGAACGAATATTGATATGGCTGTGTTGTGAACATCAGAAAATAAGTTAAAAGAAATGAAGGTATGAATGATGTCTCAACCAATGAGGATGCTAAGGTACGGATGAATGTATGACAGATATCTGAATGTTTTTATGTTGCTCCCTTGATGAAATAAAACCGACTTATATCATGTCTTAATGAATGAAACTTCAAAGATCTGTTATTTTGTTTTATTACCTTGAGAGATCCTGCAATTACAAGGCTGATGTAGATGAGTGGTCCACCACACCTGGCAGCCAATCTGTAAAGTACTCAACACCCTCAGTATCTGCACGAGCAAGCGCACCAAGGGGAGTAACAGTAATCTGAAATGCATGCAAACATTCCGTTAACTATGGGAATTCTTCTCAGATAAGCTGCAAAATATAATTTGAAGATACGCACATATCCTTCCTGAAGAAACTTGTGATCAGAATCTTCATCGTCAACTTGTGCTCCTCTTACCTGTAAGAATCAAAAGGCCAAGCGTTTATTAATCTAAAAACAGCGACTGAAAAAAAGGTATAAGCAGGGAAAAAGTATTAGATAGAAAAACAATTTTAAGAGCATAAAAATTGTCCAAGTTGTCGATAATAAGTAGTCAACAACGGAGCTTTATTTCCTTCCATGTGTATTTGGTAATTGATCAATACTCGAAACAGAAAATACAACAATTTTGTATTAGTCCTCATTCAATTGATTTTTAAGGTCCATTTCTTGAGCCTTATGAACTACCGTTCCAGTTTTCATCTTTGTAAAGAGTATCTTTCCCTCCTGAATAGGAGCAAAAGTGGCCTAGAAGAACAAAGAAATGGTTAACTAGATCTTTTTTTTTTTTATAAAAAAAAAAGGTAAAAACAGAGGTGAAAGGTGAAGGACGCATTAGATTATTTAGTCCAAGATGACCACAAAAAAAAAAAAAATCTCACTTATCATTTCTCTAGGGAAAAGTTTTAGCTTTAGAAAAAGCAAAGGTTCAGAAAGTATTATGAGAACAACAGAAATATAACTTAGCAGATACAACAGACAAAAAACTTTTTAAAAAAGAGCTAAACATAAAATAAATGAGTGAGCCTACTTCTCTCCTGAACCAGATTTGCTCTTGAGAGTCATTTGATTCATTGACCTCTGTTTCTACTGCTGAATTTGTGTCCATTGTCATAGTTGATAACATTTTCCTTCCTTCCATGCCATGATGAACTTGCCTCCATCCCATCTTAAAAATGCTTTTACCCTGCTTAGTTAGCTTATACCCCTTATGAAGGCACAAGAAACAGCCAAAAACACCACAACAGCATTTCAGTGTATACACAACTATGCATAACAAATAATGTAATGATGAAGCACCCAAAAAGATGCTGATGCCAACAATAACATATTTCCTTAAATTTTAGATGCAAAACTGATACTGAATATATGCTAACAAGCTGGTCTGAAATTTACCTTATGATTGGCAACATTTGTTGGTAAATCTATATTCAGAAAACATCCTGAATGGTATGTTTGATTCTTGATCTCAGTTACTATTGCACTTATGATGGGTATGCAAGCCTCAGCACCAAGTGTGAAATCCTGGATAGTGCTCTTACCTCCAACCCTACAGGTACAAAAGAAGTCATATAGGAGTACAAATTACTCTTAGAACATCTCAAAAAATAATAATAAAAACAAAATCTTGACGAACAATTGTAAACCATTTGATAAGAACAAAATCCTTTTCATTGATATATGCATTAAGAGTTACGCCTGCTTACCAATCATAGGAAATGGAGACTGAAGGTACACCGAAAAAGAAGGCCTCCCGAGCACCAGCAACAGTGCCAGAATAAACACTGCAATTTATTGAGGGGCCTATAAGTGTAAACCACAAAATGCCTAAATCTAAAGTACAATGACAAGATACTTGGAAGCAATCATAATTATGGGAGAATTTTCTTGTTTAAAACATAATGTTGAGGCTTGCTAACTGTCCCTGAACTAATCTCAGGTCTCATTTTATTAGACAAAATTTTCACTTTCAAGGGAAGGATGGATTGAAGAGGAAAGAAGACTACAGCAAAGGAATGGAATTCTGCAGCTGAAAAATTCAGGAGAACAAAAAAAGAAAAAAAGCATAGAGACATAATAATACTAACGTATGATAGCCACAGTTACTCCCCATGTTTATTCCACTGATTACCTGTGAAGAAATAGGAAAAAAATATATATAAACTTATGCACTGCCACAAGTTGAAGAGAAATTTAAAATGTTGCAACAAGGGTGTGGGAGTCACTCAACAATGTGAATTCAACTCAGAGACAAGGTAAAAGAATATCCAAAAATAAATGAATATAGTCCAGATATTAAAAATAACTGTAAATTAGACAGTACCAGATCAGGAACGGAAGGAAAAAGCGCAGTGCAGACTCCTAAAGAAGCACAATCAGCAGGAGTTCCTGCAAATTAAAAGCAAAGGCAGCTAATGCTTGGAAAACAAAGAGTTACATCAACAAAAAAAAAAAAATATATATATATATATATATATATATATATAAATAACTACACCACAAAATCTAATAACTCAGTGCACAGTATAATAACTCAAGAAATTACACCGCAAAATCTAATAACTCAGTGCACAGTATACAATACAACAATAAACTCAACAATCATCTCCTGAAAGATGACAACACGTGTTCAAAAATCCTAATATAATAATGATATAAGATTATTAAAGAAAGAGAAATAATTATGAAAAAAGAAGCAGACCACCAACAGCATAAGCTAATAATGCTCCTTCAACCTCTGCGCGCCGAGCAGAAATTGGATGTCGGTAAGTAATGGAATGACTGACCGCCGATTTCTCACTGGAACAGAAACAAACAATCATATCAATAAAGCAGCATTAAGAAGCTGTAAAGACGGAAAATACAGTTGGAGAAAAAAAGAAGAAAACGCACGAATCAGGAGCGCAAACGAGAAGATTGAAAAGGTTAGTAGAGGCAAGGACGCGAACAAGAGAACGGATACCAGAAGCGTCAATTCCGTCGTCGTTAGTGATCACGATCGTTGGCTTCATCTGATCGGAAGAGCTGTTTTCCATATTTCCAGATAAGAAGGAAGCTGCAGCGTGCGTGTGTCTAATGGAAGAAGAAGGTAAGCAGAGTAAAAATAAATAAATAAGAAGCACAAGCACAACGACAAGCACCAGCACAAGCACAAGCAGCAGGCAGAAGCAGGATGAGGAGGAGGAGGAGGGGCTTTTGATTAAAATGGAAAATTGCGTGGAAAGGTGTTTTGTTGGGATATGATATTATATTATTTTACATTATATTATATTCTGGGCAGTGATATATATAACTACTCGCGACCTCCTACAGTGATGATAATGCCCTTTTAATTTTTTTTAAGTTTTTTTTTATTTTTTTTTAAATCTAAAAACTAAATTACTTAGAGATGAATATGTCGTGTAAAAATTTAAACATCTATAGTTTATAAATTTCTTTTAATAATTTAAGTAAAAAAATGCTCCAAAAATATCATTAACTTTTGTTGTTCCCCACAAAACACTATAATTTTCGTTGGATGCGACATAAATCATTTCTCATATATTATATTGTATGATATTGTATCTAATCGGTTTTAAACCGACGATAAAATATTTTATTATAAATTTAAAATATTTAGTTGAAAGTAAAATTTAATTTTCGATCATTAATATTATTTTTTTAGCCAATAATTGATGAAAAAAATTTTACAGATCAAGTGATTAAATTTCAACATCATCCAAAAAAATAGGAATAAGGGTTCAATCATTAATTTCCTCAACTAGATATCAACACATTTTACTAATTTTTTTTATGAACATTTATTTTACCGCTAACATTATACGTGGGAACAACAAAAAATATTATTTTCTCAATCATCAATTATGGATTGCCGGTTGGTGTTTTTGGCACATGGCGATGGGACGGGAATTTTTTTCTTTTTTTGGACCAAAGGGGGGAGGGGGCGCCCACGAGGGTAAATTGCTTTCTATTTTTATTATTAATTAAAAAACAACTTTATGTTGTAGAATTAAGATTAAATTGTTTAGTTTGTTATAGAACTAAACTTGAAATACCAAATGCATTTACTTTATTTTAGTAGTATTTAATTAGAAGAAAAATATTTTTATAGTAGAATGATTTTAAGAGAATTTAGAAAGAGTTTGAAAAGAATTTAGAAAGAATTTGGAGAGAATTTAGAGAGCTATATATTTCTTTCTTCTACCATTTACATTAATGAATTTCAATCTCTTTATATAGAGATTTTCTTTCCACTATTTGAGAACTATTCTCTCACAAGCAATATATTGTTCATTCACAT